>JACEFO010002831.1:0-41885 GCA_015342445.1 Digitaria exilis
GTGGAAAACTTCCCTTTTTGGGAATCCAAGTGACCCTGAAACTCTGAGGTTTGCCTCATATGTTGATCTACATGCCCCTGACATTTAGTTTGGCTCCTCGTTCATTCCCGTTCAGACTAGGCCTTATACTTTAGATTCTTCTGGTGTTATCTGTTCTTTATTTATACCGAATAGAGTTTTTTGTGTGTGGCCTCACTGCTCAGTATTATATTTCTAATCACGCCCACGAAATGTATATGGGTATTATAGCAGCATCGACCACCTTAGTTGATTTGCAATTTTTCTTTGTTGCTTGATGAATCTGTTTTTTTAATATAAAAAAGTTCAAAATATGTATTGCGGCGAGGTGCATGGTTGTTGAAAACTTTCTGGCTGAAAGCATTTTGATTTAGCTTTCAGAATGCTTATGAGTTTGATCTTCAGGTATCGATATTGGATTTAACTGTTCCAATTCTTGTGTAACTTAGTTTGGTGGCTCGAGCTTGATTACTGGCTTGGTTGAAACAGGGGTTATTGGAAGTGATTAATCTTGACTGCACCTTGGAGGAGTTAACTTGCCCTTGTATTTATGGTCCAGCTGTTTGATAAATATTACTGCTGTGTGGTGTAGCAGCATCCTTGCTGAAAGGAAAAAAGGTGGCCATTGACCGAGTTCTTGAGAACATAAGGGGAACCATAGAATGAATGATGAATGGGACCAGGTGATGATTGTTTTACCAGCCTCCAGTGACCTCACAGATTTGAATCCCGAAAATACTGCCATAGATTCTTTTTTTAGGTCATAATCATTCTTTGTATTAGATTACACTATTCTTAGCAATTTGGGAACTTTAAATTATGCTTGTTAATATATGAACTTTTATCCAAAATGTGTGACATATTTACCATTAGCTCGGTATGTCAAATATTTAGCATAATAGCCTTACTTGGTGTTCTATGAGACTGAAGTATGGGATGGTTCAGCTAATTTGCTGGCGATATTTTCTGTTCATGTTGCGTTCACTGGTTCTTGGAGCTGCTATAATGTTTATGCCAACAAGCATAAAGAAAGACCAGATCGCCCTTATTGACATGCTAGTCAGCAATCACAGGTATCCGTAGTTAACAATAAATACAATTTTTCTAATGGTATTTTTGGATGAATTGATATTACCTCGAAAGCCAGACTAGCAATTTATTGTCTGTGGGAGCCTGATCTTACTGTTTCATGCCTGGACAGTGCTTACTGTTAGCAAGCATTGATGCTCCTGCACTAGTTTTCTGAACCTGCGCTTTTCTAACTAATTCCTAAACTCTGCAGGAAAGTACTTGCTTGTGTTGTATGTGGGCGTCTTAAAGTGCATTCCAAATAGCCTCACGAAGTGGAAGTGTTGCTGATGTTCAATATGTTGCCCATCAGGTCAGTTTTCTTCACAGATTATATCTTTTTCCTGCTTAATTATCATATCAATTTATGGGCATGATGTTGCATCTTTCTACTCCAGCAATGAGTAAAAGTTAAAAATGTCATGCAGTATCAGTTGCTAGAAGTAATTGTTGTATACTTGTATCTGGTTTGGTCCCTAACGATAAGATCAGGTTTTAACTTCTATGATTCCAAATGTAAGTTGTTTAGAGCTGTGATAAGATCTCAAATGTCATACTATGACTGCAATATTTTTAAAAGTATACTTCGTAATAAAGAATATTACATTATGAAAGTATTTCCCTGAGGAATGTAGTATCAACTATGTGTTGTCAATTGATGTATCTTTTGATATATGGATGGGCCAAGTTAAAAATGGTTTGCAATATGAGGGAATACTAATTTGATTCTTTAACTTTAGGAGTAGTGCAGTCACTTCCGTGAGAAATTAGTTTTCCATTAGAAAATGCTAAAGCATGTGAAGGTTCCTTGAGTAAATGACACAAATAACACGACCTATTTCTGTTGCTCCACCATGATCTAGAAATTTTGATTAACACATAAGTCTCAAAATGAAGCACTTGAAAAGTTTATGGCCTGAATGAGACTTCTCTCATAGAAATCATACCTATGAGAGAAGTCTTACATTTAGTTTCTCAACTTCAAGGCAGGTTGAAGTCATATATATATATTCTATGAGTGACGTGAGCTCATTAGTTATAACCCTTCCCCTGGGTATTTTATTTGGTTCTGCTCCTGACTTCATTTACTCTTTTTGATAGGCGTTACATGCAAATGCATTGCCGGTTCTTGATTTGTGTAAGCAATGGCTGGCTCAGTACATGTGATCCCAACTGCTTTCGCCCAGTAGATGCTGAGGGATTTTTGAGATTAAGACGGGATGAAGAAACCATGAGAGAAGTCTTTCTGGCGCAAGGAACCGAATTCTTTTCTGGCGCTCTAGGGTACGGATCATCCCGGAGGGGCAAGGTTCCCATTGTTGTTCAATTGTTGTTCTTCAATTTGCGTGGCACCATGTTCCCATGTATATACATGCTCGCATGAAGCGGGCTATTCCGCACAGGGAGAGGGCTGCATCTCTATTCTGTTGTGTGAAGTTTAGTGGCATTGCTTCCCCCTTCCAGTGAGATGAGCATTTTAACTATGAGCAGTTGGCCCATAAGGCCGTAAGAGCCCAGTGCCAAACATTTCCTTCGTCCCCACGGATCTTTGTTAAAATTTTGGCCGATTCTCTCGCTCAATCTTTGTTACGGGTCCTAGCCCTGGAGACATGGAGTCATGGTATGGCATGTTGTATGTCTGAAACAGCTGTCTCATGGAGTCCTCGCCGGTATGGCATTGTATGTCTGAAACAGCTGTCTCATGAAGTCGTCGCCTTGAGAGAACCCATTTTTGTATCGTGCATACAATTGCGAATATGATTACAAAATCATGGTGGATAGGTACAGCGTGTATGCTGAATGTCTTCGGTTTTGTGAGTTATTCCATTAATCTGCTGGGCCCGGTGGTTGCTCGAGCCATCAACAGCACGTACATTCTCGTTTTGGTGTTTTTTCGAGTGCCGCAGCCTTTTATTAATCGTGCGCGAGGATTTGGATTTGCTGTGATGGGTAGTGCGTGCGGCACTAGCGAGCGAACCGTGCGGTGCGGCGGTGGTGGGCTGAATCATGGCGGTGAATCGCAAAGTTACTTTTGCCTCTCCGCTCACCTCGCGCCCTGGCCTCCCTCCACTGAAAACCGGAGCCCGTTTCGCCTCCTTTTTCCGTAGGTGAGGCGTGAGTGAGAGACGTTTTCTGGTGCGCGTAAAAAGGCGAAGCTTCCGGACCGAGCCTCGGCAGGACTTGATGTGCGTAAGAGCATCTCAAAACCTGTTGTATACCACCTTCGTTGGCTAAAAAAAAAGAAAGAAAAAACTGTTTTCAACAGATGAGGCAAACGGTTAGCTATCCATCTACGCTAGCTATTTTCCACCCACGCCTAGGTATGTTTGCCTAGCACCCCATGCTAGCCATTGCTACATGGCATTTAGATAAGTTGTTGGATTCCACTATTCTTTTGGTAGCTATTTTATTTTACACAGTAGCTAAATCAAAACTTTAGCTAGTTTCTTTTAGATAATCTATTAGAGATGCTCTAAAAAGGCCAGTTTCCAGGCCAAGAAGATAGAGAGAACCCCAACTGGCAACCGGAACCGGATTCAGCACTAGCGCTCGCTGTCCAGCAACTTTGACGATCGCCGCACCGCACCGAACCGAGCAGCTGCGTCGCACCGGAAACACGTGAGGTCGGTGGCAGGGACGTCGTGGTAGCAGTAGGTATTTGACTGACGTGTGGTGGTGCCCGGAGAGCGTCATCATCGCGCCTGTCTGTCTGGTGCACCGCCCGTTTCGCCTTTTGTCGTGTTTAATTGTTGGGGAAGAAAAGGAATTTTTTTCTAGAAAGCTTATTTTGTGAGTGGGATGAATAGAAAAGTTGAAGAAAATTGAAGAAGAATTTTTGGGATGAATAGAAAAGTTAAAAAGATCTTTTTGAAACTAAACATGGCATTTGAGTTTTGACCGTACCGTGTACTATGGGGTATTGGGGTGGGTGGGTGGTCACCTGCACCACGCACTCGTCTTGGTCATAGTAGATGTATAGTGTAGCTAGCCGTATGGGGAGGGCATCACCACTCGCTAGCTAGGTCTGTACCACACCGGCTGTGCCGTCTCCGTTTTCTTTTTCTTTACAAGGAACTACCTTTTTTAATGATCGAAACGCATGTTTTGAAAGGTGTGTGTGTACTACGCACTACTAGAGTTACCGAGCAGTATAGTAGACCATGAAACACAGAGCACGCATCGTCAGGGGAGGATCAGGGCCAGGTGTACGCCACTGAGTTTGTTGCGCATCGTCTATACTCATGGAGTATTGTTTAGAAGAACAGATTGCCCCAAATCTGTTGACATCCATCTGTTAATCGCTTCTACGGCACCTACGAAATACAAATGGATCCATCGTTGGCGTGGAGTAGTACGATCTGTATGTATCGTACACCCACCGGCGGCCCGTGAAGTGCTCCATGAGAAACGTATCTTCCTATACGCTTGACAGCGGTGCGTGCACGCCGACAGACGCAAACACGCCAACTAAACCTCTCCGCAGAGAAGCCACAACCGTCACGAGTCAGGACAGGAAAAAAAAAAGTACTATAGACCTTACTGTATCACAGAGGGGGAAAAAAAAGGCGAGCCCCGGAGGGAGAAAGCGTTCACACCACCGACAGTGGCAGGCGACGGACGCGTGGGCTTGCTGCGGAGCGGAGCGGCGCGCCGTCGCGTGCCGTTGGTTGGGTTCGGCGGCGAGGCGGAGGCGGGCGACAGGGACGCGGCGGCGGCCACTGGCATAGCACCGTACCGGCGCTGGGAGGGGAACGGAACGGGGAGTGGCGTCGCTTTCGGAGGGGACGCCAAAGATTCCGAGCCCATTGTCCGGCATCCGCTGCACCAGGGAACAAGAAAACCCATCAGGAGAGAGAATCAAGCAAAGCAATCCTCATTGATTGGTCGATTGGTTGACGGCCTTCCTGATGCTTTGTTTGTTGATGCACATAATAATACATGAAACATTACCTTGCCTGCCACGACGATTCTTCGGTTGGAAGTTGGAACCGCACCAATCAAGCGCTTGTCCCGTTCGGCCGCTCACAAGAGGAACCCCCTTGATCTCTCATTCTTTTCTGCTAATCAAAGCTTAATGACTCGGCTTGGCGAAGCGCTGGTTTTAGGGTTGGGGGGAAAGAGGCCGGCGGCCGGAAGCGTACGCGTGGATTGGAACGCACGAACGCACCCAACCCTATCCAGCTATCCTCTCCTACAAACCTCCCAAAGGGATGGATGGGTTTGCGCTCGCGGCTGCCGTGCCGGGCCACCGTTGCGCTTTGGAGCGTCATGTGATCTCTCGTGTTGCCTCACTCGTATCGAATCTGGCGGGAGACGGCGGTGGTGGGCAGTGGCCATGCCGCTTTCCTGACTCCGAGACGATACCGATACGACCAGGGGGGCATGTGTACGCGTATACGGTACATAGACATGTCGCGTCTGGTACGAAACCGGCTAGTGGAGCTTGTCAATCCCACGACGTTAGTGCTTCAACTTTAAACTCACTCCTACTAACCATGGGCGATATGCTTAGGCATATACTACTACTTAAATAACATAATGCAAATCTACATTTTTACGTCAATCACTGGAAGGTTTTATTGCGCAGTTTACTTAGGAGTAAATGTACCACCACATGCAATGAAACTCTTTCTTATCTCTCTTCATAAACACCTTGCTAAAATTGTTAGTGTGACATAAAAATTAGGGAATAGTCCACTTTTCACTCTTCAACTGTTACTAAAGTGTGATTTTCAACCCACAACTACAAAACCAAACACTAACAACCTTCCAACTATCCCGAACATGCAAAATTGGCCCTTTGAGTGGTTTTGAAGGTGGTTTTAAATTTTATAAAAATTGGAAAAAATTATTTAAACCTAAAAATTCATAACTAATTTATTTTAGACCCAAAAAGTATGAAATCAGTGTCAAAAGTTCTCTTAAAATGTTCCCAACCTTTTGGGACATTATTTAATATTATTTGGGTATTACATATTTTTATTAATAGTGTCTTATTGTTTTTTTCTAAAAATATATAGAATAAAAAATAATTGTACAAATAACTTATAATGGTGCACCAACATATATGTCACAGTTTTAGAAAACAATGGCACCAGATTTATATTTTTATAATTTAAAACAAATTAGTTATGTTAATTAAAAAAATTATTTTTAATTTTTTTTAAAAATCCAAAACCACCCAAAGGGCCAATTTTGCACGGATTGGATAGTTCGATGGTGTTTAGTGTCCGATTTTGTAGTTGTGGGTTGAAAATCATACTTTTGTAATAGTTGGAGGATGAAAAATAGATTTTTTCCTCAAAATTAATATTCATAAAACTCTTATTGAGATTGGTCTAACTATTATCACTGACCTTTTTATTTCTTTACGTCGGAACTGAAGTTAGCACTAGTATAGTAGTATATGTTAAATACTGGGACAGCGGGAAATACTACTACAGCATTTTGGAGTATACTCGTACAATGGTAACTTAAATCTCGTGACTCCGAAGTAAATGTCGAGCTGCCTCCGATGCAATAAACGCAGCCGTGGCGTGAATTCGTACCCCGGCCACGGAACAGGGAAGCATCCACGCGACCAACCACGCGTGGATGTCTGTGGTGCGTGAATCCACTGCCATGGTACTTCTCTGCTACTCGCTCCGTCCAAAATAGATGTCATTTTCAACAGAATCTTTCAACATTAACAAATTATATATAAAATAATATTAATATTTATAATACATCATTAGTATCATCAGATAGATATTTGAATCTAGTTTTTTATCAAATTTATTAGAGATATAAATATTACACAAGTTTTTTCTACAAATCGAGTCAAAGTTGAGAAAGTAACACGTACACGCATCTCATAACGTCATCTATTATGAGACGGACGGCGGGAGTACTATCCTTACCTTTTCCGGTTTTCATCTTTGAACGTCTTCGAGGCTTTGAGCATAGCCGCATAGGATACCTCTCTCCACCTTCCCAATTTGATCGGTCTTTCCAATGTTTGACCGTTGCTTCTCGCTTGGGCATTGAGCAACCATTAACTAAAAAGGGTTTTTGCCAAAAAAAAAAAAGAAAGAGAAGGAATGCCGCAAGTAGTACGTCCAAGACTCCACGCCGAAAATCTTAAAGTGCAATTCATGATCAAGCCGTTTTAAGGCGCCAATTAAAGGTGCCACTAAAAGAACTTTAGATCTCCATGCGCCAATTAAGCCGCTTTATTAAACTTTGGAGAAAAAATTAATTGATTGGCATTAATTGCAGTTGAATAAAACACCTGCTTTTATTCGACCATGTCTCTATGTTTTATGAATTATGCTTCCATGTAGAGGTTGGATTTTTTTGTTTCTTTTATATCATTATAAAAAAAAATCCTTGAGCTACTTGTTGTATTTATCAGATCATATCTCTATTGGCCAAATGATATGGTGTCTCAAGACTCCACCAACACAATCCCCTGCTCTTTCTTTTGAGACAAAAATCTATATGCTTTTAAACAAAATTATCTTGGACAAGCTGTTTCATCTTTCAAGCGGCAAGCGGGCGAGATTTGTCTGGCAAGTGGACTGGGAAGCAAAGCACAATTCTTGACAGGGACCCCCAATATCAACCAGGTCAAAAAAGCAGATTTTGACAGCATACTCCCTTGGCAACTCCACCACCACCGCCTGCATCCCTCCAAGCTCGAACCAAGAACAGCAAACTATATTAACCTCACAAATTATAAATTTCTCTCACCCTCACAAGCACACTGTCGGGTACCTACAAAAGGGGTACCCCAATCTAGACCCAAAACTACTCGGCATCAAGGCCCACAACGACATTAACCCGGCTCCACGGCCCAGTAAAAGCCCGCCATCGCTACGAGTCCTCGGGACCCATCCAGCTCGAGGTAAACGACCACCCTCGAGCGGGTGGTTTCCGTCTCGATCGAGGCTCGGCGGCCTCGACCCTCACCCTCGAGCGGGTGGTTTCCGTCTCGTTCGAGGCTCGGCGGCCTCGAGGACGACCCCTACCCTCGAGGGGATATTTTCCGTCTCGTTCGAGGATTGGCGAGCTCGAGCTTGCGATCCAAGCTCGAGCCCGCCTCCACGGGAACAACGCCCAATGCCCTGCGACCCATCAGAGTCATCATGACGCGGTCAAAAAGCAGGGATCACTGCTCCACGCCATCTCCTACCCTCCGGAGAAGACATCGGTCAAATCCAATCACAACAGTGGACTCTGAGCGCCATGCTGCACGCCAGGCCTAACCCTGCCTAGTAGCACTGTGCCAACCACTCCTTTGACTTTACCCCCCGCCGGACGCGCAGCCACCCTCGAAGGCAGCCTCGAAGGAGACCATGGAGCCGTACGCAAGACACCACCCTCGACGCCGTGAACCGTCACGAGAAGGAAGGACGATACGTCAGCCCCTGCCATGTCGTCAGCGGAGTTGGAAGGCGCGATTCCCGCTCGCGTACTGCGCGGCATGGACGAACAGTGCATACAACGACAAACACATGTACTCGCACCCCGCCCCCTTGGTCTATAAAAGGGGAGGGAAAGCCCATGCAAAGGGCAGGCGGTCAGAACAACACCAAGAAGAGCACGAATCCACGCAAAGAGCATAAGTCTCACAAGCACTCGCAAACATCATAGCCAGGGACTTAGGAGCTCACCTCCTTCTCCCACCTTGCTTGTAAACCCCTACTACGAGCAACACGCAACCCGGTGCATCGCACCACTGCTGGACGTACGGCCCAGTGGCCGGAACCAGGATAAAACTCCGTCTCTCACTCTCGCCATCAGGGAAACGAGTGGTTAGCACCGCAATCACTCGTCGGTGCCGGTGCGACCAAATCAGGCACCGACAGTTGGCGCGCCAGGTAGGGGCCCAGCGCTGCGCTACTCCCATTCCCGATGGCGAACTCCGGCGAAGGACGGCCTCCGCTGGGCGAGAGCAATCTGCTCCCAGCGGGGCAGGAGATCCGGTTCGGGAGCCTGCGGTTCCAAACATGTGGCGACGATTACCACATGCGCATCCTCCAGGAGGATCCCAGCGACCAACCGGAGCCTCATCACCAGCTTCCGGCGGCACCGCGACGGCGGAGTCGTCCCGGACCTCGCGCACGAAGAGCACGCACCGCAAGGCGTGCCGCCGACGTCAGCAACTCCCATCCCACAAGGGAAGGGGACGTTTTGCGGTCAGGAGCACAGGAGAGGGCTGCTCCCTTCCTCCCAGGGCCCATGTCCGCACCACGCGTTACGACGGTGCATTCCTATCCCTACGGGCTACGCAACTCCGCGGATGCGTACGCCTCCTCCATCCGCGCTACCATGAGCGGGTATGACAACCAGCCTGGTTGCCACCCAGTTTCCGAGCGAGATTTCGCCGATCCGTTGCCCGGTGATCCCCGCACGGAGTCCGATGATAGACACGCATTTACGCGTACACACCTTGGTTGGGACTACTCGGGTCTCCGCGACCCAGAGGCCTTTATTGCCTTTCAAACAGCGGCGGATTACTGCTTCGGGTATTCCGATGATGAGTATGACCCAACCAAGGAGTGTTTCGTCATCAACGACGGACAACTCAGCGAGGGATCGACGTCCGACGACGACGGCGGAGGTGACGGCCAGGGGGACAACGATGGCGTAGATCTGATAGGCGCGCAGCCGTCGGACCCATCGGATCACTCTCCTTCCGAGGACGAGCGGGATCCGCGCCATCGGCCACGAGCTAGTGGTTACGTTTCGCCACCAGCGCGCTCCGACCGCGAACCAGCCAAGCAAGACGACGAACGCGGCAGGACGCCATCCTCGCTGAGGGCAAAGACGACGATCTCGCCCCCAGAACGAGCCAGAAGCTCATCGCGGCGGCCGCGCTGCTCCGAGCCATGCCGGAGGCAGCCACCCCCGAAGGGCGAAAACTGCACCTCGAGGCTCAAAAGCTGGTCGAGCATGCTGCCCGACAGCATGCCGAGAGCTCGGCCTCCCGCCTTCGACGCTCCTCAGCCTCGAAGGGCGAACGAGGAGGGGAATCCTCGGTACGCTCACCCCGACCCAACGGCAGGGCGCAAGCACAATCCCGGGGCAACTCCCGCCACGACACGGCGCGACGCCACGCCAGCGAACCACGTGCGCTCGAAACACGAACGTTTCCAGCAAGGGAACCCGCGAGGTCACGCCTCCGGGACACCCGTGGCACGGACGATGATGGCGACGCCCGCAATACCCTGAACGAAATCAGGCGGCGAGATCGAGCCCAGACCCACCAGGGCGGGCGCACCGACGTAGGGCGGAACCGGGATGCGGCCCTAGAGCCAGCAGGCACGCGGGTGTTCAGCTACAACATCCGCACTGCCCCGATTCCCCCCGTTTCCGACAGCCTACAACCATCACCAAGTACTCTGGGGAAACGGACCCCAGGGTATGGCTCAATGACTACCGCCTAGCGTGCCAGCTCGGCGGCGCCACAGACGACGCCATGATCATCCGAAATCTGCCACTCCACCTGGCAGATTCCGCGCGGACATGGCTCGAGCACCTGCCCCCGAACCGGATCCGCGACTGGGACGACCTGGTCGAGACCTTCGTGGGAAATTTCCAGGGCACCTACGTGCGCCCCGGAAACACGTGGGACCTTCGGGGGTGCAGGCAAAAACCTGGCGAGTCGTTGAGGGATTTCATCCGGCGCTTCTCCAAGCGCTGCACCGAGCTCCCCAACATCTCCGACCACCAAATCATCCACTCTTTCCTCGAAAGCACCACCTGCTATAGCTTGGTGTGCAAGTTGGGGAGGAGCCCACCCCCCGACGCGAACCGGCTATTCGAGATAGCCTCGAAGTACGCCTCGGGGGAAGAGGCGGCCAACGCCATCTTCAACGACAAAAAGGGGAAACACCCCGAGGAAGCGTCCGCGGAGGACGATAAGGCGAAGGGCCCCTCGAAAAAACGAAAACACGGCAAGAAGGGAAAGAAGCCCCGGGCCCCCCGCGGGACGGGCGACGTCGAGGACAAGGTTCTCGCGGTCGACACTAACCACAAGGGACCTCGAGGTCCCCCGCGTGGTAGGGGTGTTTTCGATGACCTCCTCAAGAAGCCGTGCCCTTACCACAAGACCGCGGTCGCTCACACCCTCGAGCAGTGTGAGATGCTGCGGAAGTTCTACAACCGCATCCCTCGAAAGGATGGCGGTCCGCCCAAGGATGGTGGAGCCAAGGATGACGACGGATACCCCGAGGTGGAACACGTGTTCTTCATCACGGGAGGTCCCGCGGCTAACTTGAAGCCTCGACAGCGGAGGAGGGAACGTAGGGAAGTCATGCTGGTCCGCCCAGCGACCCCCTCGTACCTCGACTGGTCATCGGAGACCATCTCGTTCGGTCGCGAAGACCATCCCGACCATATCCCGAACCCCGGGCAGTATCCTCTCGTCGTCGACCCCGTCGTTGGCAACACGCGCTTCTCCAAGGTGCTCATGGATGGCGGCAGCAGCCTCAACATCCTGTACGCTCCAACTTTGGAGCTTATGGGGATCAGCACCAACGAGCTGCGGCCCAACAAGTCCTCCTTCCACGGGGTCGCGCCCGGAAAGCGCGTCCAAACCCTCGGGCAGATCGACCTGCCCGTCTGCTTCGGAACCCCGGCAAACTTCCGCAAGGAAGTGCTCACCTTCGAGGTCGTGGGCTTCAAGGGAGCCTACCACGCCATTTTGGGAAGGCCGTGCTACGCTGAGTTCATGGCCATCCCCAACTACACCAACCTCAAGATGAAGATGCCAGGGCCTCACGGAGTCATCACGGTCGGTCCGACGGTCGAACACGCCTACGTGTGCGACATCGAGAGCATCGAGCTCGCGGAGGCTCTCGCCCTCGATGAGACCCTCGTGGCGGATCTGGAAGCGATCGTCAACACGCTCCCTGATGCCAACGAACGGCAGCAGGGGAGTTTCGCGCCCGCTGAGGACACCAAGACTGTTCCCCTCGACCCCGATAGCTCCGACGGCAGGGTGTTGAGGATCAGCTCTTCCCTCAGTGACAAATAGGAAGTGGTGCTCGTCGACTGCCTCCGCGCTCACGCAGACATCTTCGCGTGGAGCCCCTCGGACATGCCAGGCATTCCGAGGGAGGTCGCCGAGCACTCTCTTGATATCCGCCCCCACTCCAAGCCGGTCAAGCAACGTCTCCGCCGTTTCGACGAAGTGAAACGGCGGGCGATCGGTGAGGAGGTACGCAAGCTTTTGAAGGCCGGATTCATCAAGGAGGTGTTTTACCCCGAGTGGTTAGCAAATCCTGTGCTAGTGAAAAAGAAAAGTGGAAAGTGGAGAATGTGTGTAGACTACACCAGCTTGAATAAAGCGTGCCCAAAAGTCCCATTTCCCTTACCACGTATAGACCAAATCGTGGATTCCACGACGGGATGCGAACTTTTATGTTTCCTTGATGCGTACTCCGGCTACCATCAGATCAAGATGAAGGAGTCCGACCAGCTCGCGACTTCTTTCATCACTCCTTTCGGCATGTACTGCTACGTTACGATGCCCTTCGGCCTTCGAAACGCCGAGGCCACATATCAACGCTGTATGCTCCACGTCTTTGGGGATCATATAGGTCGTATCGTAGAAGCGTATGTCGACGACATTGTCGTAAAAACCAGGAAGGCGGACGACCTGGTGCGCGACCTCGAGGTCGTGTTTGGCTGCCTCAGGGCGCACGGAGTAAGACTCAACCCCGAGAAGTGTGTCTTCGGTGTGCCTCGAGGCATGCTCCTGGGTCATTGTCTCCGAACGAGGCATCGAGCCCAACCCCGAGAAGGTCACGGCCGTCCAACAGATGGAACCGATCCGTGACCTAAAGGGCGTACAGAGGGTGATGGGGTGCCTAGCGTCCCTAAGCCACTTCATCTCTCGTCTCGGAGAGAAGGGGTTGCCTCTGTATCGACTTTTGAGGAAGTCAGAGCACTTCACCTGGACCGCGGAGGCTCAGGAAGCTCTCGACCGACTCAAAACTGCGTTAACAAACACGCCGATCCTTACCTCACCGAAAGAGGGCGAACCTCTCCTCCTCTATGTCGCAGCAACAACTCAGGTCGTGAGCGCGGTCATAGTAGTGGAAAGGAACGAGGAAGGACACTCTCTGCCAGTCCAGCGACCGGTGTACTACATTAGCGAGGTCCTATCTGAGACCAAGGCGAGGTATCCCCACATCCAGAAGCTGATCTACGCCATCGTGCTGGCTCGACGCAAGCTGCGACACTATTTCGAGGCCCACCCGGTGACCGTCGTGTCGTCCTTTCCGCTGGGCGAAATCATTCAGAACCGCGAGGTGTCTGGACGAATCTCGAAATGGTCGACGGAGCTGATGGGGGAGACCCTCGCTTACGCACCGAGGAAAGCCATCAAGTCCCAGACTTTGGCTGACTTCGTGGCCGAGTGGACCGACACCCAGCTCCCTCCCTCGAAGTCCAGCCTCGACTGCTGGGAAATGTACTTCGATGGGTCGGTGATGAAGACCG
Organism: Digitaria exilis; assembly: GCA_015342445.1. Classification (NCBI taxonomy): domain Eukaryota; kingdom Viridiplantae; phylum Streptophyta; class Magnoliopsida; order Poales; family Poaceae; genus Digitaria; species Digitaria exilis. The sequence continues at coordinate 13,579 of JACEFO010002831.1, forward strand.
GCGCCGGCGCCGGCCTACTCTTCATCTCACCCCGCGGGGAGCACGTTCGATACGTTGTGCGGCTCAACTTCCCTACGTCCAACAACATGGCGGAATATGAAGCGCTTCTTGCTGGCTTGAAAATCGCACTCGAGCTCGGCATTAAGCGCCTCGACATTCGCGGCGACTCGCAACTGGTCGTCGATCAAGTGATGAAGGAATCGAGCTGCCACGACGAAAAAATGGCGGCGTACTGCCAGGCGGTACGTAAGCTCGAAGACAAGTTCGACGGCCTCGAGCTTCACCACATCGCACGAAGGTACAACGAGGAAGCCGACGAATTGGCGAAGATCACGTCGGGGCGAGCCCCCGTTCCCCCGAACGTCTTTGCCAAGGACATCGACGTACCCTCGATTACCCTCACCGCCTCGACCCAAGCCTCGACCGTACCCGACGCTCAAACGTCCGCCCTCGACCTCACGAGCGCGGAGCTCTTGGCGGACGAGGACGAGCCTATGGGATACGAAGCCTGCTCGGGAGATGAGGACGAGGCGGAGGCAATGGAAATTGACGAGGTTTCGGCACCTCGAGATTGGCGGAGCCCGTACCTCGATTGGCTCGACGGAGGCGTCTTGCCTAGCGATCGAACGGAGGCAAGGCGCGTAGCGAGGAAAGCTAAGCGGTTCCTCATCATCGAGGGGGAGCTGTACCGACGGGGAGCCTCGGGGGTCCTGCAACGCTGCATCCCGATACCCGAAGGAAAAGAGCTTATCCTTGACATTCACGCGGGCGTGTGCGGGCATCACGCCGCTCCACGAACGCTCGTGGGTAACGCCTTTCGACAAGGCTTCTACTGGCCCACTGCCGTGGCGGACGCCACGGAGGTGGTACGGACCTGCGAAGGGTGCCAGTTCTACGCGCGCAAGACGCACCTACCCGCTCAGGCGTTGCAAACCATCCCCATTACGTGGCCTTTTGTCGTATGGGGCCTCGACCTTGTCGGGCCAATGGCGAAGGCACCCGGGGGCTTCACACACCTGCTGGTGGCCATCGACAAATTCTCCAAATGGATCGAGGCTCGACCCATCAGCAGGATCAAGTCTGAGCAGGCGGTGCTCTTCTTCACCGATATAATCCATCGTTTCGGGGTTCCCAACTCCATCATCACCGACAATGGTACGCAATTCACAGGAAAGAAGTTCTTAAAGTTCTGCGACGATTTCCACATCCGAGTGGATTGGTCAGCAGTGGCTCACCCACAGACGAATGGCCAAGTAGAACGTGCCAATGGCATGATTCTACAAGGCCTAAAGCCCAGAATTCACAACAAACTGAAGAAGTTTGGACACAAGTGGGTGCAAGAGCTACCATCGGTGATTTGGAGTCTGAGAACGACCCCAAGCAGAGCAACAGGGTTCTCCCCATACTTCCTCGTCTTTGGGGCAGAGGCCATCCTCCCTACGGATCTGGAATATGGGTCCCCTAGGCTCCGAGCGTACCAAGAGCAGCGAAATTGCCAGGCTCGAGAGGACTCGCTCGACCAGGTCGACGAGGCTCGAGATGTGGCTTTACTCCACTCGGCGAGGTACCAGCAGAGCCTGCGTCGACAACAGGCTCGAAGGATACGACACCGAGATCTCTGCAAAGGAGACCTCGTGTTGAGGCTTCGACAGGACAACCGAGGGCGGCACAAGCTCTCACCCCCGTGGGAGGGGCCATACATCGTCGCCGAAGTTCTCAAGCCCGGAACGTACAAGCTAGCTGACAAGGACGGGCACGTCTTCACGAACGCCTGGAACATCCAACAGCTACGTCGTTTCTATCCCTAGAGTGGCCCCGCGGCCCTCGAAATCTTTGTACATACTTTAGTTTTGTGCAAGTTCTTTTGAATTAAGTGTCGATGCTTTTACCCCACAGTTTGGAAGAAAATAAAACGAACTTTTATTCTTTTCAAGCTTCGAGGGAGGTTTGGCTCTACCCTCGGTAGAGCCATCCCTCCCTCGGGGGCTACATGGGGGCTAACCCTCGAAAAAATCGTCGCTTTTCAAAAGAAAAATCCTTTGCGAAACCTCGAAGGAGACACGCTAGGCGTGAAACGGACAAGGGCAGGGTCGCCTGAGCCGAGTGTTCGCTTACGCCTCGAGACTACGGCAACACCTCACTTCCCTCCGCCCAAGTCATTCACGTACGAACGATCCTAGCAACGCTCTCCCCTCGAGGCACAAGCATCGGACTAATGCATGTCGCGAAGGCACCGCATAAAAACAAACATCACGTTTAAAGCAAAATAAACGACGTTCAGTAAGATACGAGCAAACCAGTCTTACAAAAAAGGAGTTCGAAATCCTAATCTACTTCTTTACAATCGGGCTCGATGGCCCGAGATTTTCAGGGATCGCCCCCGCCGCCAAGGTCGTCCCAGCCGCCGCCGTCCTCGCCAGGAAAGAGGGCGCCCTCGAAGTAGCCGGCAAGCACTCGCGCCGTCCCGTCAGCAGCAGCATCGGCCTCGTCCATCGCCGCCACCGCCTCCTCGTCGTTGAGGTTGTCGGCGACGACGTACCCAGCGGCGAGCTTCGAGAGGTCCGCTTGGTAGTGGGTCGTAACCACTCCAAGCGCCTTCCGAACTCCGAGCAGAAGGGCTTCCTTCACGCGCGAAGTGAAGTGGCCCCCAAGCGCTCGAACACGGCTTGCGAGGGTACTCCCAGACTGCAGGCCGGGACCAGCAATCTCGTTGCAGGCGGCCTCGGCCGCCTGCACCAGCTCGTCGAGCTCACGCTGGGTCTCCGTCTGCGCCACCAGCACGGCCTCCTTCGACTCGGTCTCGGCCTGAAGCGCCTGCTTCAATGCTGCACCAACAAGATTCAGCCAAAAAGCAACAAAACGATAGGGTCAGAGCTCGAGCCAAATCAGCTTACCCTCGACCTGTCCCTGAGCAGCCTCGAGGGCCCTCTCCGCCTCCTGGGCCCGCTGCTCCACCTCTCGTGCCTGCCGCTCCGCCGTGGCCCGAGCAGTCTGCTCCTGCTCGAGCCGGTCTCGAGCCTCGACCGCGAGACGCCGCTCCTCCTCGACCGCCAGCTCCGCCGCGCGACGCGCAGCCCGCTCGTTCTCCAGCCAGTCATTGCGGTTCGCGAGCTGCTCGCGGAGGGCGCTGGCCGAGCCTTCAAGGCGAGCGATGACCTCGCCCTTCTCCCGACCCTGGGCGAGGGCCTGGTCCCGAGCACCTCGAAGGTCGTCCAGCTGGCGGTCTCGAGCCTCGAGCGCCCCGGACAAGCGACGGAGCTCCAGCGATAACTCCGCAATCTGGTCGTTCTTCGCGAACGCCTGTTTGCGGAGTTCCTGCGAAAAGAAAAAGAGATAAGCCTCCTTTGAAAAAATAAGGCATGGCAAAAACATCACTTACACCGAGACGTACCCGGTGGACCTTGCCGGCATCGTCGTGAAGACGGAGGATGTCCTGCAGCGCCCTGCGAACGTCCAAGCCGTGTGACGACTGGACCTCCCACAGAGTCTCCTCTGCCACGGCTTCGTCGACGAACCGCTGGGGAAGCACGTTGCGGGCTTGCCACCTCTCCGCGTTTCCACGGGCATGCGCCTCGTAGGACCAGGCCGCCGCTGGCCCTGGCTGAACCGTGATGAGAGTCGACGGCGCGGCCCCGCCACTCTCGCGCCCCTGCGTCACGGGGGCTCCAACCCCCAGAGCCTCTGCCAGCTCCGTCAGATGGGGGAACCCGCCGCCATGGGTTCGCCTCTCTCACCCCTCATGCGGAGGGACCACCGCGGCGTCCGCCTCCACGGGCGCCGCAGACGGCTCCTCGACGCGAAGAGCCTCCCCAGGCGCGGGGTTGGCTTCCTCGGGCCGAGCTGCCTCGACGTGGGGCTCGACCGCGCCCTCGAGGAGCTGAGGCGGCCTTGGCCCCTCGAGGACCGGAGGCGCCTCCTCGCGCGGCTGCTGCCGGGCCTGTAGCTCCGCCTGGGTGTCGAAAAACGTAACGAAGTCCTCCACGACTTCGTTCGTCGGGCCGAGGAGCTGCGAGGACGGGTGCGGCGACGAGCTAGGCCCGATCTTGAGGGCCTTGGTTGGCGCGAGGGAAGGCGTGCTCCGCCCCCCAGAGCGACTGTGACACGAAAAGAAGCTCGGTTAGAGGCAAAAACGAAACACCAACGACAAGCAAGCAACAAAGAAAACTTACCGCACGAAGGGGAGTCTCCGTTTTGGCCTCGAGGCCGGAACGGGAGCTGCCCCCGGGACCTCGCCTCCCGTGGCCGCGATGGTTTCCCCTTGAGGAGCCGTCCTCGAGGCCTCGTCTCCCGCGGAGACGACGGTTTCCCCCTGGGGGGTTAACCTCGAGGCCTCCTCACCCCTCGTAGAGTCGACGGGCTCTACTTGGGGGACTTCCGCTTCCGCCCCACGGGCCGGGGCCTCCTCGACGGCGCTCGGCCGCTCGGGGACCTCGCCTCCACCCCAAGGTTCCTCGAGGGCAGCCGGTGCTGCCCCCGATGGACCCTCAGAGGAAGGCCCCGCGGTCGACGGAGGGGCCTCATCTTGGCCCTGGGTTCCCTCGGGAACAGCCGTGGCCGCCCCCGACGGACGCTCGACGGAGGGCACCGCGGTCGACGGCGGTGTCCCGAGGTCGATGACCTCCTCGCCACCGCCCCCAGACGCCGCAACAGGGGCGGGCCCATCGATGGGAAGCTCGAACGGAGATGGGCTCCTCGCCCCGCCGTCTTCGTCAGATCCATCGCGGTCGGTGGAGGATTCTGGCGCGGGGAGCGGCGAGATCCCCCGCCTCGCCCGCTCGCGGTTCTCCGCCTCGAGCTTCTGCCTCTTCCGCTCCTTCCGCTGCGATCGAGCCTCCCTCCGAGCCTTGGCCTCCTTCGCCTTCTCGGCGAGGGCGCGGTTGACGGCCTTGTCCTCGGGGACGGGAGGCTTGGAGTAGTGGCCACGCGATACGCCCTGCGAGGCACCATTTGCAAGGTCAGAAACACGAAAACAAAACCAAAAAAGCAAAAGCAAAAATCGAGGGTCACTCACGAGGCTCACATCGCCATCCTCGGGCCGCATCGGCACCGACCACGGGTCGTCCGGCAGCTTGTCGACGGCACGCCGCGCCCGCTGAACCGCGGTGGCGACGGGCAATGGCTCCGCCGCCATCACCGTGCCGGTCAGGTCGGCGTCGGGGGTCATCTGGTGCAGCGCGAGCCTCCTCCGCATAAGGGGAAGAACCCGCCGCCGGTGGAAGTTGGCGATGACTCCGCCAGCGGTGAGGCCGAGCCTCGAAAGCCGCTGGAGCGCCTCAACCAGCGGGTCGAGCTTCTTCTTCCGCGACGGCGGCGACACTCCGAAGTGCCAGTCGGCCTGCTTCTCCGTCAGTAGCAGGCAGGTGTAGGGCGGCAGATGTTCTCCGTCGTTGCGGAGATAGAACCATCCCTTATCCCAGTCCTGGTTGTTGGAGACCATGGAGCTCGGGATATAGAGGTCTTTGCGCCCCTTCCGAACTTGGAGCACCAGGCCGCCGGCGCGAGCAGGGCGACGAACCCCCTTGGAGACGTACTCCAAGAAAAGCTCGCCGACGAAGAGGTGGCACCAAAGGTCCCAATGGGCCTCGATGCCGAGATAACCCTCGCAGACGGCGACGAAGACCGCCGCCTGCGAGATCGCGTTCGGCAAGAAGTTGTGCAGCTCCACCTTGTAGTGGAAGCACAACGCTCGCATGAACCTCCCCACCGGAACTCCAAAACCCCGCTCATGGAAACGAGCGAAGCTGACGACGTAGCCCCTCGGCGGATCGGGCTCCGTAGCGGCCCCCGGCGAGATCCAGACGGGCGGCTCGCCGTCGACGTTGGGGGGCAGCACCCCGACCTCCACAAGGCTGTCCAAGCAATGCTTGGTGGCGTTGGACGGCTTCCATGGCGCGGGATCGGCGAACTGGGCCATGACGGAGGAGGGAGAGCTCGGACGAAGGAAGAAGACGAAGGCGAAAGCTAGGGCAAAGGGAACTGAAGGCTAAGGCGAAAACGCAAAGGGAAGCGTACCCTTGGCATGGGCACTGCCGTGCTATTTATACTCCCCCCGCGGAGCTAAGCACGGCAGGACTCCAGCCTTGACGCGACAGTCCCTAGACTGACAGCCAGGCCTGCCCCGGGAGACGTAACGGCACGGGCTGCGTCAACCGCGCAATCGAGTAACTGCGCCGTAAATATCGAGGAGTCTGGCGCGACAGATCGTGCGGTCGTGTCAAACTGCGCCCGCACGCCTCGCCCGAGAAAGCGCGCCCACTTCTCCCACGATCGCACGAAACCGCGAAGTTTTCGCTGCGGGTCATCATGACTCGCGCAGAACGAGGGCGCATTCAAAACGACCACCCTCGAAGGAGGGACCTCGAAGCTCGAAGGATCGAGGATGCCCCCTCGAGGGAAAGAGGTCTCGAAAGCCTCGAAAACCCGCGCGGAGCGGAACCATGAAATCACGCTCGAAGCTTCCTCCCCGAACTGAAGGAACCATCGTGCTACTGATCAGGGGTTCGAACCTTGGGCCTACGAAGGGTTTCGACAAGGGCCTCAGATCAACCGAGTCAGGGATAATCGACGGTACCCTCGAAGCTCGAACGCTCGAGGGAGCCAGCCGATTACGTTCGAGGCCGGGCAAAGTGCCTAGATCGAGGGACCCCTCGAGGGGGAGCATCGAGCCCTCGACCTCTATCGAATGAGGTCGAGTCCCATCTAGCATACTTTGCGAAAGGCTTCTACGGGCGTGTCCTGTGACCACGAGCCTACCCCTATCGAATGGGGTATGGACGTCCGCTCGAACCACCCGTTAACAGCTCAACCAGGCACCCGTGGCTCGATCCCACCGAGGGAAGCATGGGTCGCCTCCTCCTCAGCACCCTCGAACGGGGAGCTCGAGGCACGTAGAAAGCTCGAAAATCCCCCTACCTCGGGCACGGTGGACGAACCCACGACTGAGGAAGCCGCGGGTGCTCTTCACCTTAGGTGATGAGACCTTGGGAGAGTAACAACCACTCTCCCAAGGCCTCGGGGGCTACACCCGCGGGTGCGCTAGCGCGCCCCCACGGATTCTCGGAACCCACGAAGACATGAAGGCCTCGAAAGCCTCGGCGAACTCCAGCCTTCGCAGGATTAAACCTCATCCCTGCGAAGGCTCGGGGGCTACTGTCGGGTACCTACAAAAGGGGTACCCCAATCTAGGCCCAAAACTACTCGGCATCAAGGCCCACAACGACATTAACCCGGCTCCACGGCCCAGTAAAAGCCCGCCATCGCTACGAGTCCTCGGGACCCATCCAGCTCGAGGTAAACGACCACCCTCGAGCGGGTGGTTTCCGTCTCGATCGAGGCTCGGCGGCCTCGACCCTCACCCTCGAGCGGGTGGTTTCCGTCTCGTTCGAGGCTCGGCGGCCTCGAGGACGACCCCTACCCTCGAGGGGATATTTTCCATCTCGTTCGAGGATTGGCGAGCTCGAGCTTGCGATCCAAGCTCGAGCCCGCCTCCACGGGAACAACGCCCAATGCCTTGCGACCCATCAGAGTCATCATGACGCGGTCAAAAAGCAGGGATCACTGCTCCACGCCATCTCCTACCCTCCGGAGAAGACATCGGTCAAATCCAATCACAACAGTGGACTCTGAGCGCCATGCTGCACGCCATGCCTAACCCTGCCTAGTAGCACTGTGCCAACCACTCCTTTGACTTTACCCCCCGCCGGACGCGCAGCCACCCTCGAAGGCAGCCTCGAAGGAGACCATGGAACGCCGTACGCAAGACACCACACTCGACGCCGTGAACCGTCACGAGAAGGAAGGAAGATACGTCAGCCCCTGCCATGTCGTCAGCGGAGTTGAAAGGCGCGATTCCCGCTCGCGTACTGCGCGGCATGGACGAACAGTGCATACAACGACAAACACATGTACTCGCACCCCGCCCCCTTGGTCTATAAAAGGGGAGGGAAAGCCCATGCAAAGGGCAGGCGGTCAGAACAACACCAAGAAGAGCACGAAACCACGCAAAGAGCATAAGTCTCACAAACACTCGCAAACATCATAGCCAGGGACTTAGGAGCTCACCTCCTTCTCCCACCTTGCTTGTAAACCCCTACTACGAGCAACACGCAACCCGGTGCATCGCACCACTGCTGGACGTACGGCCCAGTGGCCGGAACCAGGATAAAACTCCGTCTCTCACTCTCGCCATCAGAGAAACGAGTGGTTAGCACCGCAATCACTCGCCGGTGCCGGTGCGACCAAATCAGGCACCGACACACACAAAAAGTCACAAAAGCTACAATAGCAACCCCTTCTCTCTCTCTACCTTTCCTTAATGATGACTCTCTTTCTCTCTCCTCTGGCTGACCAACAACGTAACAAATCAAATCTCCACATCAAGACACACGCATGACATCATAAATCTCCAGCTCTAAGCACCTTTAATCCCATTTTATTTTTACACCTTTCACCCCTCTCTTGCATAAAAAAAATACAAAGTTATAGAAAAAGGGCAATGAATCCCGACAGGCCATCATCACAATCAACGGCCACTTGGCCCGCCTCGGCTGCATATGACATTTCCATCATTCCCATCCAGATTATTTTATTCTTTTTCCTTTCTCCAATGAGAGAAAAGAGAATATTTCCCCCCCCCCACAATCTCTCTCTAGAAAAAAACAATGCCGTTTGTTTCTCAGAGTTAAGTACAGCGGGAGCAGGCCTGGCCCTAGGCTAGAAAGAGAAAGTAGAGAGAGAAAGTGGCAAAAGGGTCCACCAGGATGGAGTAGGGTCCAACAACTGCTAGCAGAGCCTAAAGTCCTCGCACCACCATACTCCCTCCGTCCCAAAAAGCATCCAATTCTAGCTATACTATTGGGTGTCCAGATTCATGACATCTCCAATGAATCTGGACAATCTCTTGTCTAGATGCATTGGAGATGCTATGAATCTAGTGAATAGCTAAAATTGCATGCTTTTTGGACAGAGGGAGTATCACATAAACCTTCTCTCTCTCTCCAGGCTCACCTCTATTTCTTCCTCATCTTTCCGGGACTTCCAAGTCTCCCTCCCGGCCTTCCCCCCACCCACCCGGACCCCGGTGCTGCACTCTGCAGGCGGAGGACACCAGCGACGGGAGAGACGGAAGGTTAGTCGCCTCTTGTTTGATTCCTCGCGGTTTCGCCCGCCCGCGTTCGGGATCCTCGGACCTGCATTCCCCTCTGGGGAGAACTGGTTCGGACGCGTTCGCGAGGCCATGGGGGGTTTTAATCTGCTTTTAGTTTTTAGATTTTCGTTATCCTCTCGTAGGTTCCCGTTCGAGCATTCAGCATGGGTTTTTTTTTTTGGAGGGGAGTTAATCTCCACTTTTTTTCTGAGGGATTAGAGATCGTGCTAATTATTTTGTTGATGTTTTTTTTTCCCCTTCAGTACTTGATGAGGGAGGCTGCCGTGAGGAATTAACTCGTGGGAGACAAGAACAGCTCGTGAGACAAAGGTTAGAGCGAGATGATGATTGATTAATCACTAAAGTCTGGCTTGCCCTTTTGTTTTGCTTGGATTCTCTGAGTGGTGATGATGCCTATCTGGATTGTCTGTTACTCTTCTCTATTTACTGATCAATATGTATTGCTTACAAGCGAAGGAATCTATTAAAGAAAAAAGATACTGTACTGCACTTGAATTCATTAAACCTTTTTTTTATTGCGTAGTACTAATTACTATTGCTTGTTGAATGATTTTGCACAAGGAAAAAATGATTCAGCTGATTCTACTTTTTTTTTAGCAATGGAAATTATGATAGCATTGTTTATATATTTATTTAAGAACCAACGCCCCAAGCTTCAACATTAAGACTGTCTGAACAGATGTTGAAATTCACTTACAGCACCTGGCACACATCTGTGCAAGTTATGGCAACTCTCGAATCACAGGCAGCCAGCGTTGCTTACATATCCTCCAGATAAAGAACCTGATGTGAAATTATGATAGTAGTCCTGTACAATTGCTGTAGTTGAAACTGATAGTGGTAGGAATCAAACTTTGTCAAGTTGTTAGTGATGACATATGACCAAGTTATTAACACCCAAAAAAACTGCAGTGTGAAGAAAGCTAGAGGTGACCAATGGCAACTGACTCCTCGGATCTGCAAGCTTCCTCTGAGTCGATTGCCCAAAAGATGGGGTTCTTCAGAGTTCCTGACCTTCTTGTCAAACTAAGCACCAGTTTGAGCGAATTGGACGTGGTCCGCAGTCCAACTTCACCCCTAGACCTCAAGTTCTTCGCAGGCCTTGGTACCAAATCACCCAGATCATCTTCCCTTGATGTCTGCCAGAACCAGAAGATCTTGCTTGGTGACAGGGTTGGACTTGGACTTGTGGATTCCCTTGCTGATGAGAATCCCACCCCTCTGGGAGGTAGGAAGGTCCTTCTTGGATCTGAGATGAGGATTACTGATAATCTATCCCGCAAGAACAGCTCCACTGCTCCCATTCAAACTGGGGAGGTTGAGCAGAAGGATGATAATATGTCTGATGGACTCAAGGGTAGTATCATGTCCCTTGATGACATTGTCAATTCAGAGGATTACACCTGCGTTGTTTCCCGTGGCCCTAACCCTAAAACTACCCACATTTTTGGAGATCATGTTTTTGAGCTTCAAGTTGAGCACCTGATGCCTGGTGAGATTACGGATGAGGTGAACGTGCCTCCACTTGTGAAAGAGGGTGCGATGAGCTTCTGTAGTTTTTGCAGTGAGAAGCTCAGGGAAGGCAAAGATATCTACGTCTATCAGTAAGTGATCAAGTGTAGTAAAGGAACCACTGTTATGGGTGTTTTGTTATTATATTACTTGATAGACCAGTAATTCTTCTGACTGTTGATTGATGTTTGGTATCCTGTGTAATTGCAGGGGTGACAAAGCCTTTTGCAGCGCAGAGTGCAGGGAGAATTTCATGGAAGATGAGATGGAAGAAGGTGAACCCATGATATATCATCCTGCACCTCCTAGTCCTAGCAGCTCACCCTTGGACCATGGTCCTATTTTCCAACTGATCCGTTGAGTGAATGCCAGCAACAACATGATATGGTCGTATCTGAAGTGCTGTCTGAGGTTAATAAGTTGCAGCCATGGATGTGATCATGTTTGCGCGGTTGTTGCCTGGAGATTTTGTTTGTTGCGGCACTGATGAATTCACCTCACCTATTGATTTCTTTGTTTTTGCGTACTTGGATCCTCAAATTTTTGGAGGAGTCCGAAGAATGACTGTACCTCTGGTCATATTATTATCTTGATCGGAGATGGACGTGTGCGTGTGTCTGAACTTTGGTTGCTTGGACATCATTTTCAGTGGCTGTCGTATGTTCGACGCTTCTGCTACTATCATGTATCTGAACCTATGTTTTTGGCATGTATTTCAGAAAGTAAATGTTAAACTATAATATCAATAAATGGTATGTTGCTTAACTTATTTCCTCAGCTGATGCCATGTTGTGGACTCATCACACTCCAAGCAAACAATCGTTGGCATCAGTGAGTCAATGAGTACCCCATCAGTGAGTCAATGAATATCAATAAATGGTATCATCTGATTGTTGGCAGGAGATATGTATTCATATGATCATATGCAAGCATACAATCGTTGGCATCAGTGAGTCAATGAGTACATCGGCATAATCACAAACAATTCGAGATTGCTGAATTGATCGTCATGTTTACTGTCGTTCCAATTCCACGGTTTAGCTCTGTACAATCTTGGGAGGGGTCAGTTGTCATTGCAGGTGAAGGAGAGCTAAGGTTAGTCTCAGGTTTGATGTCTTCATTTGCGTGTGCGCAGTTGACAGTTGGGATGTATATTTCTCTGCGCCTTATTAGCTTAATGTCTGGTAGTGTCAGATAATCTTTCATAGTCCATGATGTACTACTGATTTTAAGATTTCTGAACACAAGTTGTTAGAAGATTTAGGGTGTGTTTAGTTTCCTTCCCAACCATACAACTTTTCCCTATTCATCCAACTTTTCTCTATTCATCTTATTCCTCACTCACAGAACACGTTTCCCAACGCGACCTACAGTGTTTTTTTGGATCTATAGTGTTTTTTTCACTGATCTGAAGGCACCCTTACCAAAATACCAATCCCATCATTTTAGGACTTGGCCAAACTATGGTAGTAAACAGTTTCTCCAGTAGCCGCGATCTCTGCCATCTTCGGCATGTATCAAAGTATCCAACCTTGCTAGATAGCACGTCTTGGCTGCCACTGCCAGTTGCCCAGTACTAGCAGCCCCTCAATTGTAGTTGTACCCCGACGGGCATGTGCTCATGACGGATGGTCGTGGTAATATTGTATTCAAATTTTGAAGCTTCACTGCCAAAACTGAATATGCTCTATAGTTGACAGGGTGATTACAATCCACACATACAGAACTCGGCAAGAGCCATGATTTAAAAATGGCACAGTGGCAAAAGACAAGTTCGTCTTTTCCTGACCATTTACGAACAAAACCATGCTAAATGCTATGTTAGATTTTTTTTCCCCTTAAACTACGCAAGAGAGCTGCACGTCATTTCATCAAGACAGAATAAAAAGTACACGAGTCTGGATAATGTTGTATTAGTGCTGCATTAGATTTCAAACAATCAAGACTTCATTAAGAAATCCATTTTCAACAAGGCTCTCCGCTCTTCAAGTTTCAGTGAACACTACAAAACCATATTCAGGCAACTCAACCATATTCAGGCAACTCTGCAAGCACTTCTAACTGTAGCATTTGGCTGCTCAAAAACATTCCTTCTTGAGGTAAAATAGTGGTGTGTGGCTACATTTCATCCTACAAGTAGGAGAATAAAAACCTGAATAACTTTGAGCATGAAAAACACAAAAAGGAACATTATTGTGCTCGAAATAGTTCATATAGTGGGATGAGTTATTTTCCCTTCTTCTGTTCAGGAGCCCTCGATCCTATAATGCTACAAATCGGCTGATCTGGTGACTGAAGCAGTTTCAACGCAGGGTGAACTTTCAGGTCACGCATCAACAGTTTTTGCCCTACATCCAACTCACTCAGATCCACTTCAATGTATGGTGGTACAATGTCAGCAGGGCAGAGATACTTGACTGTTCGTTTTATGGTGTTGAAATAAGCTCCTGGAAATTTTCAAAATAAACAAATCAGTCTAGAATATTACTAAACATATGTTAACCTGATAAAAAAGGCAGATATATCATATGAATAAGGAACTCTCCCCACAGTTTATGCCAATAAAGGGGGAATTAACGAATTGAGAACAATGCAGGAATTCTAGCTTAAGTGGTACGTAGCATGATGCAGGTGATGTTTAAACATTGTGGAAAACACTCTTGAAATGAGAAATTCAGAATATACCGGTGATTTATACCAAAAGAAAATGGACACGGTATATAGTAAGAAACCATTAGACAAAACAGAATCGCTTGGCAGTGGTCACTAGATGAGTTCTTTACTTTAGAATCGCTCAATCTTCACTTTAACATTGTGGAAGTGAAATGATCCTAATAATTAATTCTGTTCCATTTAAGATAACAAATTTAACAACACATGTGAGTGGTTTATCTAAGGTCTAAGCTAAAAATTGACAAGGAAGAACAAGGACAGTTTTTTTCTTTTCTATTTGACGTTTAGTCTAGCGAAGTGAGGGATAATTAAAACGAGCTACATACCTTTCCTGAGTCCAGGTGAGGCATCATCTCCAATGAACATCAGAGGAACATCTATTTTGAGAAGCGCAGAAGAAGGGGCTCTCATGAATGTGACATTCAGAGGTTCATCATTGCCTGCATGAAGGTGTACCTGAATATGTTCAAACAACATCCCGCATTAGTCATCTGATCATTCTGGTAGTGTGCATATATTGTAATGAATAAACATATTCATGGTATCGTTCAGCAATCAACATATTATTGTACTATGTGATCTGCTCTCGAACATCCAATGTAAAAAAAGTTCTTTGCTGCAAAATACATGCTAGTATCCATAATTAGTGCAAGGACAGATAGGTAATTAAATAATTCAAAATCAATACTGGGATAGCGAGGAATATCCCAAACAAAAGAAAAGGAACAATAGAATTCACAGTAGTAAATAAAAAGGGGTCCTCTTGCTTGCATTAGAAAATGCACCTGCATAACTTACAGCAAGAATTCCCAGTTGATATGGACACCCCCGATCAGACGATTCCTGAGGGATGGTAATGCCTATGGTGAAGTCCTTGAGGTAGGGTCATAGCGGCTAGCGCACCTAGGTTCCTGATCACTTGAAGCTTAACTTATTCCTAGTTTATTGGTCAATTTCATGTTTTCCACAACTAGATCCAAGTTAACCTAAAAGGCATAACCAGTTAACCACAGGAACAAAGATTCAGCTAAGGGGCATCATCATCTTGTCCATGAACCAATATAAAACAATTTTTATGCTCAGATACCTCTGCACCAGTGTAACAATCGAAGCTTAACAAGCAGTTTAGACTACACAGCCATCTCACATTTCCTTCATACATAAGCTTCTAGAGCAACCATTCTGCCTTGCTCTCCTCGTTCCTCAACAAGTCAACACTATATTTGATTCTTCATAGACAAACTTAAACTTTCACTAAGAAATGGAGCAAATCTAGAACATGAATGCAAGCATTTCAAGCAAAAAATACCCAGCCCTGTTTCCAAACGGAATAATATTCCACACAGTACAGGTGGGTCACACAATGCATAGTTTAAGCGGGCCATATCTGTTGTCTAAGCTCCACCAGAGTAATTACAGGCCATTGTCACGCAGAGATCAACATTAGCAATTACCAACAATCCAACAGAAGAGATACCCACCTTTCGCGGCAGGACGCGGACGCTCTCGACGAGCTCTCCCTGCCCGGCGTGCTCCGACCAGACCTCAAGTCTTAACAGCCTGGAGAGGAAGAAAGAGAGGCCGAGGTGGTCGACGAGTTTGCGGATCTGCTTGGACTGCACGGAGACGAGGCGCTTATTGCCACCCTCCTGGCCGTTCTCCTGCTCGAACACGATGGCGGGGACGCGCCCGGCCTTCCTCTCCTTCGCCGCGACGTGGCGGCCCGAGGAGGCGCGCGGGACGGCGAGGATCACCTCGTCGTGCTTGGGGTCCGGCCGCGGGTGGCCCGGGAGGTAGTCGTAAGGTGGGGAGAGAAGGTCGGCCCCGTGGTAGTCCGCCGGTGATACGACCGCCTCGGCGGCGGCGGCGGAGAGGTGGCGGCGGAGGAGGGGGAGGGTGAGGGTTTGGAGCGGTCGCCGGAGGAGCATGGTGGCGCGGCGTAGGGTTTTGGGGGAGGCGGTGGTGGGGAGAGGAAGCTAGTGCGGCGCCGGCGGGGGCTTGGCCTGTTGGGGCCAGTGGAGCGAGTAGTGGCTAGGTGTGGGGAATGTGGGCTTTGGTGTTGGGCTCTGTGGGCGGCCCATTGTGGCGATACGAAAACTGGGAGACATATGGGCCATGTAGTTAAGGCCGCGTTTTAACCCTTAAAAAAATGTTAAGGGGCGTGTTCGGCAGTGCGGGCTGGTGGTGGTGCGCTGAGCAGCCAGCCGAACAGGCGAAGGCCGCGTTTTAAGAGCTTTGGATCCACTGATATCACGAGAAATTGAAGCATTCAAATTTTATCCTTAATATAGGTCATTCTACCCATTCTGGTACAACTCCACTAGTTCTTCCTCCAACGTCATGCATACACAATGATGAACATGTTAGTCATTCCCTCTTCTTCATATGTCCTTAAATCTCTTTAAATTATCTATTTGATGACAGGGGGAGTAGATACTAGATTAGAGGACTGTTTGGATACACGTGCTAATAGGTGATTGAGTGATTCATTTTGCATTATTAGCATTTGTTAGCTGTTTCCAACCGGCTAGTAGGACGGTAGTTAGAGCACCTATAAGCTCCCCACCAACTAATTTTAGAGGCTAGTGGATCCAATATGACCTAAACCTCAAACATGATCACATAACATTGTCTATGTGGAATAACAAAAAAACATGTTTAGTTTGTGTGAGCAAGCGAGTGGTATCAGAAGCAACCGCCCAGGCTTTTTTGAAGGATTAGAGTAATCCTTTGTTTGTTTGATCGGTATAGAATAGAGTGGAGCCGTTTGGTTTCGCAGAATTTAGAATGAGTTTGGATAGTGAATAACGGAATGGTAATAACAATGTTTATTTTCAAAGGCAACGTATGTTATGAGAACATAATTCCTGTGATAACTATGGGAACTTAAATTTGATATATGGTATTTAAACATTTCCCTTTCTCTAAGTTAGTTGACATTCACATATATTTTATAACCATATGCTCTAATACATGCTTGGAGCTAATGACATGTAAAACTACCTTTTAATTCATGTGTCAGACCAATCAGTCCGCCTAGAAATATTCAAATTGGCAATCAAATAAGGCATTCACAAGGGGGGGATAATTTATTGTTCTGCTAATCTCAGTTTGTTTTAAAATTGCTAAGATAATCATCATTTCAAGAAAAAAGAGAGCAACCGTTTTGCAAACAAGGAACAATTCACACATGGACGTTTAGTTATATCCACGCAGTAACCTTTTAGATGACCATAAATTGTTCTGAATTAACAAATCCACCTATGAAAACTTTTCGTCGGAATTAATTTTGTACAAAAATACCAAAGAGTAGTACGGTTGAATGTGTTTAGGCAGACAACAAGGAGCAAACCGAGCTGACTGTGTGACCGGACCCACCAAATCAGGTTTTGGGGTTCCGGGCCCCACCCTCCAGCGATGGAAAACAGCCCAAATTTCCAATTTCCGAACATCCCATCAAAACGCCAAAAGAAAAAAAAAAAGAAAGAAAAGACGAAGCATATTCTTGATCCAGCAGAGACAGCAGTTGAGGGGCAAATCAAAGGCAACCTAACATCTTCTCCCCCGCGGAGCTTCAGACCACCCGAGGCCGCGAGTAGAGATCCGCGCCCAACCACCGCCCGCCGCCGCCTGCCTTCCTCCTTCCCTCCGGTGAGCGGGGCTGGAGAAGGGTAGAGAAGAAGCAGCATCCCTTCCTCCTTCCCTCCGGTGAGCGGCGCCGGAGAAGGGAAGGGAAGAAGCCGCATCCCTTCTTCCCTCCGGTGAGCCGGCCGGAGACTGGGAGCGAGGAAGCCAACCACTTTCCTCCTTCCCTCCGGTGAGCGGGCCGGGGACGGGGAGCGAAGATGTTCTACGGGGCGATGGTGTGGGACCCGTGGCTGATCGTGGCGCAGATCGTGTGCTTGCAGTGCCTCTACTACCTGGCCCTCGGTCTCTCCATGGCGCTCCTCGTCGGCACCCGCGTCCCGCGGCTCACCCTCCTCTACTTCTTTGACTTCGCCACCCTCACACCGCGCACTCCCACCGGGTGGTGCGCCATCGGCTCATTCCTCCTCGCTGCCGTCGCAGGGTATGCCACCCCTGCTGCCCGTCCTCTGCTTGATCTCTGATTAGTACGGGTTCTTCTGGGAAGACTAGGATTCTAGGAACGTCATATATACCTGTTGAGCCCGTGTACATTTGGGAGGGCAAATTGCTTCTTGTTACGAGAAGCTACGGCTGGCCAAACCAAAAGCTATGAGGCGCGTGCGTTTCCAGATCTGTGAGTTTGGGGACAGGCACAACAACGTTGATGGAAGTGTTAATTTGCATAATTATCCAGACATGAGTTGGGCACTAGTTAAGCACAAGAGTTATGAAGTATCTGACTTGCAGGCCCAATGTTATCATGTCACATAGGAGCAATGTATGAATGTATCATTTATCTTCCATTCTATAGTGGCTACCCATATGAATTAGGTCATTATGCTTGAGTGACACCTTAGTTCTCTCCAATTACTTATTCTTGACCTATACTTCTTATAAGTTATAACAGATATATATTTCACCAGAATATTAAATATTTGTTTTTTGTTTTGTTAATGAGAACAAACAGGACCTATGCAAACTGTGCCCTTACTCGTTATTACTCTCCGTTAATTTTTAACAGGAATGATTTTATTTGTAAGCTGCTTCCATGCATCAAGTTGAAATTAAACCATCTCGGGCAAGTATCAAGATACCAGAATACCAATTATTGGTGTAGTAGATGTCTATATAGTCTAGCTTAGACTATGTTTTAAGGCTACATTATTACTAACATCTTGCAAACCAAAGCAACAATATGAAGGACAAAGTAACCACTTTGAACCTTCTTAGGCTTTTCAGATCGATGTTATTTATTCCTTTTCAGTTGTGCAACTCCGGCTTTATTTTCGCAGGAAATGATTTATTGTTAATCTTGTTTCCATGCTTTGCTTGAGCAGTGCTGGATTCATGCCTTTATGTGATTGAGAGAGCCAAGAAGTGCCTGGACTTTGCAGCGACCCTCTAACATAATCCATCTCTTCATTTGTATTGTTCACGGTGGTTGGCCAGCTTCAGTTACATGGTGGTTTGTCAATATCACTTGGTTTGGCAATCATGGCTCTCCTTGGCGAATACCTATGCATCGGCGGGAATTGAAAGAAATTCCAATATCACGGCTTCGTCGCAAGTAAGCATTTCGATCCCACCAAATGTCTTTTTATTCCTTTGCTTACTTCGATTCCTACATATGATCTCCACTCATTTTTTTTACCTTACTTAGTGGTCTTACTGACTTTTAGTTTTATGTAGACATGAGTCAGGTGTCAGCAGAATTTTACATTGAGCTGGTAAACAATCTGAGCAGTGACATAGATATAAGTTTACACCTCCAATTGAACAATCTTAATTTGCCACTTAGTGTGTTAAATATTGAACTGCTACCCACCTGTACTTACAAGAAAATTTGAGCTACTACCCACCTGTACTTTAAAAGCCACTGCAATCCTCAACACTGTAAATTGTAGTGGTTTAGCACCCATTGGACATTGTTGTTACTTCATATATTGTGCACGTCTGAAAAGATTTCTGGTATTTTTGTGCTGCTGCTGTGCTGGTCCACTGATTGTGGGCTTATAGGGAGAAGACATTGGCAAGGTTTAAATAGAGAGGCAATAACAAGTGCATGCTTAGATAGTCTCATTGGAGGTTTGCTTGTTTAACTTCTGGAAATTATTTAGGCAACTTTTACTATTTCTTTATGGATGATACTGGTGGTTCACAATCTTTATGTTTCTTCTGCATATAAATTTGTTAAGGCCAATGGTCAACTGTATGCCAAATTGCCTAATTTTCACATTCCAACATCAAATCCAGTTCTGACATCTTCTCTTGTTGGAAGCGAAACATGCTATAGGGACCTATCAATTGTCATCTGGATTAACCTTGTTTAATAACACTGGTAGCGCATCCTGATATTCCTACTGTGGATTATTATGATGTAAACACGTTTTTCGGTTGCTAAATGTTCATTTTTCTCTACTCTGTTGATTTGTGAATGAAAATAGTAATCATAGTCAAAAACATAGATATCAGGATGCAGCTCAGTTTAACTGGCATTTTCATTGAATTATACTTAATTATAGTAGTTGGTCTTTTGCCCTGTGAGGGTTCCTCCTGAAATTTCACTTGGGGGTAACAGTAGCTTCTAGACTTTTGCCAGGTGGTTCTTCCCTGAAATGGTTCTCCTAAAGTTCTGGTGATATGACCCAAATAGTTGGACTTTTTTCAGAAGTAACCTCTAGCATTTTGCCAGGTCCTGTCTATTTTCTATACGATTGCAAACTCATGCCAATTAGGGCCCACTTGTCTATACTGTTCTGTTCATAAGCGAAATAGAGCTTTAGACCAGGCTGTGCTGATTAGTGGGCAGAGTAATTGTTCCAAGTGTAATGGTGGATTGGTGGGGTCAGATAATCTTATGCGCTCATGTTTACCATTTCTGTTTTCACTGAGTATCACAGTGACATTCATGGTACTGAGACCAGCTTTTGGGGTTTAAGGCTACAAAGCTGACATGGGTAAAAACCATTGGGGACTTAGCAAAAAAGAACATTGGGAACAACCACAGCTGGTTTGATATTCTGATAAGTTCCAGATCTCAAAATTAGAATCTTAATATTGATCGTTGTGACACTGACACATGTTGCTTGCAATCAATATGTTTGTTTATAGTGCTAATAGGCATAATAAATCATAAAAAATGTTGCCGTGCACCATTTTTAGTTTGGCATTTTCTGGATCCGAAAAAGAGCACACATAAATTTGATATTTGATCTGGTCAGGTGCCCAAAATGTTTTCCTGCCTTTTTCATCATAGCAAAGTAACCCGTAGTGAACATGTAATGCACTTTGCACATATAATACGCCGCCGATACGAATGAACGGAGTATCGGCTGATTAAATCCTAAAAATAAACATCTTTAATCGCCGATACTCCATGGACACGGTGCTGATGCATCCCATTCCCCAAGCGGCCTACCAAGTCATATTATCTCTGTTTAAGCGTAGTTGTCCGTTAATGAATTCAACTGCTAACCTATTCAGTCATTTATACACCCCTGATATTAATAATTTGAAAAATGTTTTAGTGGTTAAAAACATGTTTTATGTTTAGAGTAAAGATGATCCATCTTTGACTTGGTCAACTATTTTGAGATGGAACTAGTACTTGATCTGGAACAATTTACTAGGTGTTGAGAAAATGGATATAGTACATCATGTTGCTTTCTCTCTCCCTTGGTTGTATTTGTCGGAAATAAGCATTTCTGTGAACTCTGACCTATTCATCTTCTTATTGATTTGGTTCTTTTGTTCAGGTGTTTAACCTCAGGCTAAGAGTTTAGGTGGTTTCAGATGGTGTTACCCAAGGAGGTGGTGTTAAATATGTTTCTTTAGGAATACAAAGACTTGCAATATTCTGCTAATGGATCTCCAAGCAGGCCATCATAGAATAAACTGGGTAGGCTTCCGAGTTCTTCAATCCTACCAACGGAACTGGCAGCTCAGTTTCTAAAGCATGTTCTCGTCCGTGTCAAGGACGCAGGTGATGAAACAGGTGGCTACCTGACAATTTGTATGACTGATATGAGTCTGTATGGTTAGTGTATTGATGACACTGCATGCAGACACCGTTTCTGTTGTTTAGAAGTATCTTGCAAATAATATACCTAGTGTTTTCTCTTAATTCATGAGAAGAGATTTATGATTCTTTATTTAATTATTTCTATCAGGATAAAGTTCAGGAAAAAATGCATGTATATACAGGCACTCTCTTTTGTGAAAAAGAAAAAACAAAGATGTACATCAAAAAGCAAACCACATTTTGCTGATTGGCCACGACCAAAGCCCCTTTGCATGCAAACTTCTAAAAGCCCATTAGACTGAGTGATCATGTGAACCCATCAACAAGAGACTGGATACAAAATGTAGGCCCATTAGCTAAACAGCCCTTGCTAAAGTTAACAACCTATGTTTTAGTTTGCTAAAATAAACTAAAGAACTTTAACAAGCTAACTTTAGTTGGAGTGGACAGTGGAGAGCCATGGTTATCCGACATGAAACTTGATGGTTAGACAACGTATGAAAAAATGATAATGAATGATTTGTGTTGGTTGGAGCCAACAACTGCGTGACATTTGTTTCGCCGCCGGACGTCCCTATACTTGCAACCGTTTATCTTTGTGTGTTCGCAAGTACGTAACTGAACATGCATCCATGTCTGTACTTGTGGTCAGCATCGGTTGCAACGTTCAATCTCGAACCCAAGTTTATGGGAGTGTGGCTGAGGGCTGGGTAACCGGATCTCATGACGGTAAACCTGCAACGAAGCTGGTGCTTTGACTTGGACAGCTACGTTGCTTGGTCTTGCATCATGCAAATGCGCATTGCGCACTTATCGGTACCTTGTTAGTAGAAAATGCAGTGTATTCCGGCTTCCGTTTTTTCCACTGCAATAACTGTATTCTTCTAATGATTATAACCATGACGTCAGCCGAGTTTTTTGCTTTGTATTTCCGGCTGGATGAAAGCTTTGCAGAAGGAACAAGGCAACATTCCATTACCAGCTGAAACCTGAGAAAGCAAGCAACATCTACTCCATTGACACATGCAGCCATTTTCTGATGGATGCCTCGCTGTTTGTAGCGGGCTGGTCAAACGTTGGAAGCTCTCTTTTTCTGTTCCGTTCTGTCCTTATTATTGCACCACAAAGACAAAATCGTACTGTAGTAGATCAGGTTTGAGCTGGCAGAAGAGGAAACAAAGAGTTAGTACGCCACTTCCAGTACATACAAGGGAAAAATCTAGAGCAGAACGAAACTTTGGCGTATTTGGTTTGGAGAGCGATGTAGAATAAATTGCTCCATCCCTATTTTAGGGAGGGATGGTTCATACTAGTGTTTGGTTAGAGGGATGGAACGGTTCCTCCATATTCGTGTTTGGTCGAAGGAACCAGTATGGCTAGGATGACGATCTCCGTTAGACCACGTCTATGGGGCCCACCTGCATTCAGATAGCATCGTCTCTTCCCTTCCTGCTGTTCCGCAGATCCTACATCTCGCCAGCCGGAGCCCCAAATCCTGCATCTCGCCGACCACGCTCCGCAGCCAATCGCCGCCCGTGACCCTAGCTCGCGGTCGCCTGCACCCTGTAGCATCCGTTCCGCTCCAGCACTGATGCGTGTGCATGTGTGCTTGAGATGGAAAGAGGTGTTGCTCGTTGCTGGTTGGAGGAGCAACGAATTGATGTTTGATGTGGCAGCGCACGAGATAGAATGAGCATTCGCTTGTCTGATTTGGCTGCTTCTCGCATGAAGAGGCCAAGGGTGGAGCTATGGGTTGCACCTCCGAGAAACACGGGCGGGGCGGAGGCCAGCAGTCTGGGCAGAAGGGCGAGCAAACTCTAGCGGGAGATGCGCTCGGAGCGCCAGACGCTTGGAGAAGAAAGGCCGGTGGCATTGGCGATGAAGGGGGTGCGCGGAGGAAGATGACAGAAAGAGACTCCGTCGGTTGGGACGAACTCGTCCGGTATTTTTTTCTGGAACGAGCACATCCCGAATCTTGCAGAATATTCCCCAGAGAGGGACGAGGCCATCCCACTGCTCCCAAACCAAACACTGCTAAAAAATGGGATGGAACCATCCCATCCCACTACATCCTCCCAACCAAACACACACTAAAGAGGACAATGCTGCGGATGAGTACACCAGCAGCCTCTGCTATATATCTGCCCGGTGACGGAGCAGGTGATTTCCTAGTCACGACTCACAATGACAATCACAAGATTGAAGGATTGCCTTCTGTAGTGTAGGGCACCTAGCAGAGATAGGCCTGCTAAGGGTCGTGATCCAGCCCTTATCCCGCTCCAGCCCTTTCCGATCAACTGGTGATCCAATTTTTATCCAATCCTTCTACAATTATTAATATCCCTATCCGATCCTATCCTTTTGGAGACATCATCCTAATCCAGCTTGATCCTGTGGAAGCTCACGGGCCAATCCATTTCCACCCGAACGGATCGATCCGTGGGTTCTCCTTAGTACTTAGTACGCACAAGCTAGGCTATCTGTACTAGCACTCACAAACCAGCAAGCTGCCGATCCGTGGGCTCTAATCCGTGAGCTTCCAGTGAAACAAGCTAGCAAGCTGCAGTGCTTGCCAGGCTAGCACTAGTCACCGCAAAGATCACATATAAATAATGTGCACATTAAAAAAATTAGAAAAACTATGTCACAGCTAACTAACATTTGCAGACTAAGACTTGCTCGTTTACAGATTGAGACTTCACATCACAACTGAGGACACGATGTGATGTGTTCCTTCCAGAAGTCTATAAATCAACTAAGCATTTTTTTTTCCCTAAGTCTTTTTGCGGCAATCACATAAGGCTCTTCTCCTCCTTCAAATGCCACCATCTTCTCAAACTGCAATTCAATAACAACGTCAGGTTTAGATCAGAATGCGACAAGATAAAGCAAAATATGTCAGTTGCAACTTGCAAGTAAATCATCAAAAGGATTTTTAGATCAGAATGCCCACAATGACAACAAGAGCCTAGATTATCTAAATGGCTTCTATACACGTTCAGTATAGAAAATGCAAATGAAGTTGCATGCAGCAACTGCACATAACACAGACACTGAACTCTTAGCTAGCTGTAACAACTGACTGCTAAAAAATCACAATTGCTGCATCAAAGAAGGTTTAGAGTACTAGTACATCAGTGCAGGTCCTCAAATGTGCAGAGTACTAATCATTAGAGTAGTATCAGACACTAAGACATCCAGCATGCCAGATTCCCTCTTCTACGAACCAAACACTAAAAAAAGGAGAGATGGTGGCACTAGTGACAAAAAGGAGATGCAGTTGTTGTTGTATTACAGTAAGCAGGAGTATAAGTATAATGCGTCCCTAATTTATTAGCAACACTAGATAGTTAACTGAAAAAAACACAGGCAAATCAATTTCTCTCACCACTGCAATGCACATGCCATTTGGACCACACAGGCAAAACACTAGCTACAGCATGAAGTCTAAGACTGGCAAGGAACTGATCTGATCTAAGCGGTTAACTGGCAGTTATGATCCTCTGGCTGGCAGAGGTGTAATAAAATATAACTGCATCTGAGATACACTTCTACATTAGTTACCAAAAGGTAAGTGGTTACAGTAACAGATCCTGAATCTTGGCTTTTGACACTAGATTTGCTACTTACCCCTTCCATGGATGACTGTATTAGCCACAACCTTACTCTAGCTCCTCTTCATCGTCCGAAGCAAACATCCGTTGCCCAGTCAAAGGTTCACCTTCATCTTCATCATTGAACCCAATTAGCCAATCTTTGGCACAAACTAAAGCTTCCAGAGTTTCAGGAGAAGCGATGTCCTGTCTTTTCCAAGTATTCTTCCGGCTGCACTGAAGGCTGATTCAGAAGACACTGTACTCACGGGAATTGCAAGAAAATCCCTAGCCATCAGAGACAGGATTGGATAGGCATCAGAATTTTTTTTCCACCATGCTATGACATTGAAATTTTCATCTGACTTCACTCGAGGGTCATCCAAATATGCATCCAACTCTATTTTTTCAGAACGAGCATCTGAATTCTGTGAGGCAAACTGAGCAAAAGCAAACTCCACTCGCCTTTTACCCACAAAGTGACCCTAAAGAACTTGTACCACTCTCAGTAGATTCACTTGTGGGCTGCTCATTAGTTGGGATGAATACATGATTACTGCTCCTCACAATCCCTTTCATACTCTCTATAATACCTCATCATGTATCGTTTCAACTCCCTCAACTTCATTTCAACGTTCTCACCAATGGTATAGAAGTAAAACTTGGCAAAGTCGGTTTTCATCACTGATGGATCCATAACAGACGCAATGAGAAGAGCAACGTTGGGCTCGGTCCAACATACTTCTCAAATTTCAAGTACATAGAATCAGCCAATGCATTGAGTAGTAGATAAATGTCGTTTGAGTTCCCATCTTTCATCGAGCAAGACATCTCTTATGGCCAACACCATCTTCAAGAAGAGGTGAGAGCTGTTGGGTGTCTATCAGCAGAAAAAGCCTTGGTTGCTTCACTGAATTCTTTCAAAAAACCAATGCAAAGCATTCAGCTTGAGACATTCAGTTTCGCTAGGAGCTTGATAATGGTGCTCCTCTACAAATCTGTTGATTGCAGCCTTTGAACTTTATGGCTTCATTAAGCATGTCATATGTAGCATTTCCAACGATGGGGGACATCAAGAATCAGCTCAGACTTGCTTTTGAGTCCCAATGACTGAACAATGGAATTGAAGATCTGCATCCGCGAAGGTGATGATGTGATAACTTTTATGACATCCCTTATACTCCGAACTGCATGCGGAATCACCGACAAACCAGCCTGAACTATAATGTTGAGGATATGGGCAGCACACCTCCTCACGTAGAGACGTTCACCTCCGAAGAACATCTGATCTCCTAGAGCCTCACGCATATATTTTGTTGCCTTGGTGTTAACACTTGCATTGTCCAAAGTTAGGGTGAACATCTTATCAACCAATTCCCACTCCATCAGGCATGAAGTAATGCCATCTTGCACAGCATATGAAGTATGAGGGAAAGAAATTTGCTTGAATGCAAATTATCTTCTTCTGCAGCACAAAGTCTTCATCGATAAAATGAGCAGTCACACCAAGATACGCCAAGTTCTGGTTTGGAAGACCAAAGATCAGCCGTCAAACTAACATGAGATTTTCAACTTTGTGAACTGGTCACTCAGCATTAGCTTCTCCTCTTCATACAACGAAAGGCAATCTGCACGCACGCTGAGAACGACCAACTACTCTGAATCCAGGTTGACAATAGTTGACTCATTTCTTTCCAACAGCGGGTCTTCAGCTTTCCGAAAGGCAATTTCTGCGCTGATAAAGTACTTTGCTATCAGACCTCGAAAGACTACAGGATCAAAGACAATCGGTCTCCATCACTAGGCTTCCCTTCAAGTTGATATGAACCTATCCCTATCTTCTTGTGGAATGACGGGGCAATGGTACTGAATATGTCTGTTAAGATGAGTAGTTCCTTTGCCAGCAACTGAAGATAACTGTGTCTTGCAGAATTGCATATTGCCTTTTCTACGCCATCTACTTGTTCCGACTCAATATATTGCCGTCAGAATTTAGCCCTTCTTTTAGAGATGATCGACTCGACTGATCAGTGGACATAACCTCGACGACATTTCCTGCCATTACTAATCTGGACCTTATCCGAGCTGACCCCTTCCATGTCGAACAGTACTGCCATATGCAGAATTAAAGTAGTTTAAAAGAAAGGTGTAAGCTACTAAGGCATACTAGGAGTAAAAAATGAAGTGGCAAGCAAGAATACTACGAGTAAAGTCACTTGTACAACAAGTGAAACCACGGTGGGTTACCTGACGAGATTGATTTGGGAGAGTCGAGATTACAGTGCACAATGATGAGAGCCCTGGTGAGGTACCATACTGTTTCAGCTGTACTGGGCTTGCTAGATTGAGCGTGCGCCCGCTGATCAAGGACATGTGCCACCACACTTGTTCTCTCCCTATGAGAAAGCAGGAGAAACAAAAAAACAAGGGAAAGATGAGCATGATGAGCAGCAGAAAAATCTGATTACTAGAACTGCAACATAAATGATACTTTGTCGCGAAGCCGTGTAGAAGAGCTGCATCTAATATACTGTGATACTGATAACGATAACTGTTTCATCCCATCAAGGGCAAGCGCAAAAGATCATAATTGTTTGCGTGAAATGCAGGATGGGGCAGAGATTGCAGGCAGGAGTAATCAGACTCTACGAGGGTCGCGCAATCGCGTGGTCGGGACCTGTTAAGACCATACTTCACTTTGACAAACAATCACGCATAGTATCGCTGTACGAATCCACCAAAGATAAACGTACAGAGGTTGCAAGTGGTGACTATACTGATGAGCTCGCAATAGATCCCGGGTCCTGTGCGGCTGGGGATCGGCAGTCTAGGTATATGGTAGCTAAACACCCGACGCTACAACCGTTTCGGGATCGTTCCTTCTGTGCCTTCTGCGTCTCTTCTTCGCTCGAGGCAGAGAAAGAGATCGCGCAAGTGAGATTCTGCAAGATTAATAACGACCGATCGGCCTAGCCTAAATCACTCGTTTCAGAATGTGAGGAGGTCTTCCACTGCCCTGGTAGGGCGCACTAAACTTGGGCTGGAGTCAAGGCGACTCCGCCGCCGACACATTGGGTAGGGAGCCACGAATCCGCAGTGGCGATCGATCGGCCACCCAACAACACGATTTCCTCACATATCCATGTCCCTAATGCTTATCGCTGTCCGTAGAGGTAGTAGTCTGATAAATTGCGATGCCGACCCGATCTCCTAATCTGCTTCCTCAATGGATCCTTCTGAGGGCAACAGCAGACGACGCGGATGCAAGGAAGGAGGCGCAGGAAAGAACGGCTCTTCCCTGTGGGTTGTGGGCGGCGGTCAGGGATGCAGGAAGGAGGATGGCACCAACTATCGTGACATAGCCTTACTATTGCCACGGGCTGGTTTTGGGCTGTGATTGAAAATCTGGCCTGTATCAATCACTCCCTTTGATGCAAGGCGACTGTACACCTCGATTTGGCCTTTCTTTTTTCTGGGAGAGCCCGTAATCAAAATATTAACCAGCCAGTCCCATTTCGAGTTTCGTATGGGCCCGCGAGGCCCTATTGGATTCTACTTGGCGCAATTATCAAGGCCTAAGAGTAGACTTAGGGCGGCGCTCACTGGGAAGGCAGGTAGGATGCACAGGACGGCCGGGTCCGGGTCGTCGCCATGGAGCGGAGCCGGAGGGCGTCTCATTTGGTGACTAGGACCGACAAAACGGAAAAGAAAAAAA
>JACEFO010002832.1:0-33634 GCA_015342445.1 Digitaria exilis
CCATCTCCTACCCTCCGGAGAAGACATCGGTCAAATCCAATCACAACAGTGGACTCTGAGCGCCATGCTGCACGCCATGCCTAACCCTGCCTAGTAGCACTGTGCCAACCACTCCTTTGACTTTACCCCCGCCGGACGCGCAGCCACCCTCGAAGGCAGCCTCGAAGGAGACCATGGAACGCCGTACGCAAGACACCACACTCGACGCCGTGAACCGTCACGAGAAGGAAGGAAGATACGTCAGCCCCTGCCATGTCGTCAGCGGAGTTGAAAGGCGCGATTCCCGCTCGCGTACTGCGCGGCATGGACGAACAGTGCATACAACGACAAACACATGTACTCGCACCCCGCCCCCTTGGTCTATAAAAGGGGAGGGAAAGCCCATGCAAAGGGCAGGCGGTCAGAACAACACCAAGAAGAGCACGAAACCACGCAAAGAGCATAAGTCTCACAAACACTCGCAAACATCATAGCCAGGGACTTAGGAGCTCACCTCCTTCTCCACTTGTTGTTAAACCCCTTACTTTCTAACGTGCAAACACGCAACCGGTGCATTCGCACCACTGCTGGACGTACGTGGCCCAGTGGCCGGAGGAGTCAGGATAAAACTCCGTCTGCTCACTTCTCGCCATCAGAGAAACGATGGTTAGCACCGCAACACTCGCCGGGTGACGGTGCGACCAAATCAGGCACCGACACACACAAAAAGTCACAAAAGCTACAATAGCAACCCCTTCTCTCTCTCTACCTTTCCTTAATGATGACTCTCTTTCTCTCTCCTCTGGCTGACCAACAACGTAACAAATCAATCTCCACATCAAGACACACGCATGACATCATAAATCTCCAGCTCTAAGCACCTTTAATCCCATTTTATTTTACACCTTTCACCCCTCTCTTGCATAAAAAAAATATACAAAGTTATAGAAAAAGGGCAATGAATCCCGACAGGGCCATCATCACAATCAACGGCCACTTGGCCCGCCTCGGCTGCATATGATCATTTCCATCATTCCATCCAGATTATTTTATTCTTTTTCCTTTCTCCAATGAGAGAGAAAGAGAATATTTCCCCCCCCCCAAATCTCTCTCTAGAAAAAAACAATGCCGTTTGTTTCTCAGAGTTAAGTACAGCGGGAGCAGGCCTGGCCCTAGGCTAGAAAGAGAAAGTAGAGAGAGAGAAAGTGGCAAAAGGGTCCACCAGGATGGAGTAGGGGTCCCAACAACTGCTAGCAGAGCCTAAAGTCCTCGCACCACCATACTCCCTCCGTCCCAAAAAGCATCCAATTCTAGCCTATACTATCTGGAGTGTCCAGATTCATGACATCTCCAAGTGAATCTGGACAATCTCTTGTCTAGATGCATTGAGATGCTATGAATCTAGTGTGAAATAGCTAAAATTGCATGCTTTTTGGACAGAGGTGAGTATCACATAAACCTTCTCTCTCTCTCCAGGCTCACCGTCTATTTCTTCCTCAATCTTTCCGGGACTTCCAAGTCTCCCTCCCGGCCTTCCCCACCCACCGGTCTCGCGACCCGGTGTGCACTCTGCAGGCGGTAGAGCACAGCGACGGGAAGAGACGGAAGAGTAGTTCGCCTCTTGTTTGATTCCTCGCGGTTTCGCCCGCGCGTTCGGGATCCTCGGGACCTGCATTTCCCCTCTGGGGAGATACTGGTATCGACGCGTTCTGCGAGGCCATGGGGGGTTTTATCTTGTTTTAGTTTTTAGATTTTCGTTATCCTCTCGTAGGTTCCCGTTCGAGCATTCAGCATGGGTTTTTTTTTTTGGAGGGGAGTTAATCGCCACTTTTTTTCTGAGGATTAGAGATCGTGCTAATTATTTTGTTGATGTTTTTTTTTCTCCTCTCAGTACTGATGAGGAGGCTGCCGTGAGGAATTAACTCGTGGGAGACAAGAACAGCTCGTGAGACAAAGGTTAGAGCGAGATGATGATTGATTAATCACTAAAGTCTGGCTTGCCCTTTTGTTTTGCTTGGATTCTTGGAGTTGGTGATGAGCCTATCTGATTGTCTGTTACTCTTCTTATTTTAACTGTCAATATGTATTGCTTACAAGCCGAAGGAATCTATTAAAGAAAAAAGATACTGTACTGCACTTGAATCATTAAACCTTTTTTTTATTGCGTATTTTTAGTACTAATTACTATTGCTTGTTGAATGATTTTGCACAAGGAAAAATAAAATGATTCAGCTGATTCTACTTTTTTTTAGCCAATGGAAATTATGATAGCATTTGTTATATATATTTATTTAAGAACCAACGCCCCAAGCTTCAACATGAAAGACTGTCTGAACAGATGTTGAAATTCACTTACAGCAACCTGGCACACATCTGTGCAAAGTTATGGCAACTCTCGAATTCACAGGCACCAGCGTTGCTTACAATTCCTCCAGATTAAAGAACCTGATGTGAAATTATGATAGTAGTTTACAATGCTTGTAGTTGAAACTGATAGTGGGTAGGAATCAAACTTTGTCAATTGTTAGTCGTGAATTATGACCAAGTTATTAAACCCAATAAAACTTATGCAGTGTGAGAAAGTAGAGGTGACAAATGGCAACTGACTCCTCGGATCTGCAAGCTTCCTCTGAGTCGATTGCATTGCCAAAGATGGGGTCTTCGAGTCCTGACCTGTTCTGGTCAAACTAAGCACCAGTTTGAGCGAATTGGACGTGGTCCGACAGTCCAACTTCACCCTTGACCTTCAGTTCTTCGCAGGCCCTGGTACCAAATCACCCAGATTCATCTTCTCCTTGATGTCTGCCAGAACCAGAAGATCTTGCTTCCGGTGACAGGGTTGGACTCTGGACTTGTGGATTCCACTTGCTGATGAGAATCCCACCCCTCTGGGAGGTAGGAAGGTCCTTTCTTCGGATCTGAGATGAGGATTACTGATAATCTATCCCGTAAAGAACAGCTCCACTAGCTCCCGCATCAAAACTGGGGAGGTTGAGCAGAATGGATGATAATAATGTCTGATGGACTCAAGGGTAGTATCATGTGTCCTTGATGACATTGTCAATTCAGAGAGGATTACACCTGCGTTGTTTCCCGTGGCCCTAACCCTAAAACTACCCACATTTTTTTGGAGATCATGTTTTTTGAGCTTCAAGTTGAGCACCTGATGCCTGGTGAGATTACGGATGAGGTGAACGTGCCTCCACTTGTGAAAGAGGGTGCGATGAGCTTCTGTAGTTTTTGCAGTGAGAAGCTCAGGAAGGCAAAGATATCTACGTCTATCAGTAAGTGATCAAGTGTAGTAAAGGAACCCACTGTTATGGGTGTTTTGTTATTATATTACTTGATAGACCAGTAATTCTTCTGACTGTTGATTGATGTTTGGTATCCTGTGTAATTGCAGGGGTGACAAAGCCTTTTGCAGCGCAGAGTGCAGGGAGAATTTCATGGAAGATGAGATGGAAGAAGGTGAACCCATGATATATCATCCTGCACCTCCTAGTCCTAGCAGCTCACCCTTGGACCATGGTCCTATTTTCCAACTGATCCGTTGAGTGAATGCCAGCAACAACATGATATGGTCGTATCTGAAGTGCTGTCTGAGGTTAATAAGTTGCAGCCATGGATGTGATCATGTTTTGCGCGGTTGTTGCCTGGAGATTTTGTTTGTTGCGGCACTGATGAATTCACCTCACCTATTGATTTCTTTGTTTTTTGCGTACTTGGGATCCTCAAATTTTTGGAGGAGTCCGAAGAATGACTGTACCCTCTGGTCATATTATTATCTTGATCGGAGATGGACGTGTGCGTGTGTCTGAACTTTGGTTGCTTGGACATCATTTTCAGTGGCTGTCGTATGTTCGACGCTTCTGCTACTATCATGTATCTGAACCTATGTTTTTGGCATGTATTTCAGAAAGTAAATGTTAAACTATAATATCAATAAATGGTATGTTGCTTAACTTATTTCCTCAGCTGATGCCATGTTGTGGACTCATCACACTCCAAGCAAACAATCGTTGGCATCAGTGAGTCAATGAGTACCCCATCAGTGAGTCAATGAATATCAATAAATGGTATCATCTGATTGTTGGCAGGAGATATGTATTCATATGATCATATGCAAGCATACAATCGTTGGCATCAGTGAGTCAATGAGTACATCGGCATAATCACAAACAATTCGAGATTGCTGAATTGATCGTCATGTTTACTGTCGTTCCAATTCCACGGTTTAGCTCTGTACAATCTTGGGAGGGGTCAGTTGTCATTGCAGGTGAAGGAGAGCTAAGGTTAGTCTCAGGTTTGATGTCTTCATTTGCGTGTGCGCAGTTGACAGTTGGGATGTATATTTCTCTGCGCCTTATTAGCTTAATGTCTGGTAGTGTCAGATAATCTTTCATAGTCCATGATGTACTACTGATTTTAAGATTTCTGAACACAAGTTGTTAGAAGATTTAGGGTGTGTTTAGTTTCCTTCCCAACCATACAACTTTTCCCTATTCATCCAACTTTTCTCTATTCATCTTATTCCTCACTCACAGAACACGTTTCCCAACGCGACCTACAGTGTTTTTTTGGATCTATAGTGTTTTTTTTCACTGATCTGAAGGCACCCTTACCAAAATACCAATCCCATCATTTTAGGACTTGGCCAAACTATGGTAGTAAACAGTTTCTCCAGTAGCCGCGATCTCTGCCATCTTCGGCATGTATCAAAGTATCCAACCTTGCTAGATAGCACGTCTTGGCTGCCACTGCCAGTTGCCCAGTACTAGCAGCCCTCAATTGTAGTTGTACCCCGACGGGCATGTGCTCATGACGGATGGTCGTGGTAATATTGTATTCAAATTTTGAAGCTTCACTGCCAAAACTGAATATGCTCTATAGTTGACAGGGTGATTACAATCCACACATACAGAACTCGGCAAGAGCCATGATTTAAAAATGGCACAGTGGCAAAAGACAAGTTCGTCTTTTCCTGACCATTTACGAACAAAACCATGCTAAATGCTATGTTAGATTTTTTTTCCCCTTAAACTACGCAAGAGAGCTGCACGTCATTTCATCAAGACAGAATAAAAAGTACACGAGTCTGGATAATGTTGTATTAGTGCTGCATTAGATTTCAAACAATCAAGACTTCATTAAGAAATCCATTTTCAACAAGGCTCTCCGCTCTTCAAGTTTCAGTGAACACTACAAAACCATATTCAGGCAACTCAACCATATTCAGGCAACTCTGCAAGCACTTCTAACTGTAGCATTTGGCTGCTCAAAAACATTCCTTCTTGAGGTAAAATAGTGGTGTGTGGCTACATTTCATCCTACAAGTAGGAGAATAAAAACCTGAATAACTTTGAGCATGAAAAACACAAAAAGGAACATTATTGTGCTCGAAATAGTTCATATAGTGGGATGAGTTATTTTCCCTTCTTCTGTTCAGGAGCCCTCGATCCTATAATGCTACAAATCGGCTGATCTGGTGACTGAAGCAGTTTTCAACGCAGGGTGAACTTTCAGGTCACGCATCAACAGTTTTTGCCCTACATCCAACTCACTCAGATCCACTTCAATGTATGGTGGTACAATGTCAGCAGGGCAGAGATACTTGACTGTTCGTTTTATGGTGTTGAAATAAGCTCCTGGAAATTTTCAAAATAAACAAATCAGTCTAGAATATTACTAAACATATGTTACCTGATAAAAAAGGCAGATTATATCATATGAATAAGGAACTCTCCCCACAGTTTATGCCAATAAAGGGGGGAATTAACGAATTGAGAACAATGCAGGAATTCTAGCTTAAGTGGTACGTAGCATGATGCAGGTGATGTTTAAACATTGTGGAAAACACTCTTGAAATGAGAAATTCAGAATATACCGGTGATTTATACCAAAAGAAAATGGACACGGTATATAGTAAGAAACCATTAGACAAAACAGAATCGCTTGGCAGTGGTCACTAGATGAGTTCTTTACTTTAGAATCGCTCAATCTTCACTTTAACATTGTGGAAGTGAAATGATCCTAATAATTAATTCTGTTCCATTTAAGATAACAAATTTAACAACACATGTGAGTGGTTTATCTAAGGTCTAAGCTAAAAATTGACAAGGAAGAACAAGGACAGTTTTTTTCTTTTCTATTTGACGTTTAGTCTAGCGAAGTGAGGGATAATTAAAACGAGCTACATACCTTTCCCTGAGTCCAGGTGAGGCATCATCTCCAATGAACATCAGAGGAACATCTATTTTGAGAAGCGCAGAAGAAAGGGGCTCTCAATGAATGTGACATTCAGAGGTTCATCATTGCCTGCATGAAGGTGTACCTGAATATGTTTCAAACAACAATCCGCATTAGTCATCTGATCATTCTGGTAGTGTGCATATATTGTAATGAATAAACATATTCATGGTATCGTTCAGCAATCAACATATTATTGTACTATGTGATCTGCTCTCGAACATCCAATGTAAAAAAAGTTCTTTGCTGCAAAATACATGCTAGTCATCCATAATTAGTGCAAGGAACAGATAGGTAAATAAATAATTCAAAATCAATACTGGGATAGCGAGGAATATCCCAAACAAAGAAAAGGAACAATAGAATTCACATAGTAAATAAAAAGGGGTCCTCTTGCTTGCATTAGAAAATGCACCTGCATAACTACAGCAAGAATTCCCAGTTGATATGGACACCCCCGATCAGACGATTCCTGAGGGATGGTAATGCCTATGGTGAAGTCCTTGAGGTAGGGTCATAGCGGCTAGCGCACCTAGGTTCCTGATCACTTGAAGCTTAACTTATTCCTAGTTTATTGGTCAATTTCATGTTTTCCACAACTAGATCCAAGTTAACCTAAAAGGCATAACCAGTTAACCACAGGAACAAAGATTCAGCTAAGGGGCATCATCATCTTTGTCCATGAACCAATATAAAACATTTTTATGCTCAGATACCTCTGCACCAGTGGTAACAATCGAAGCTTAACAAGCAGTTTTAGACTACACAGCCATCTCACATTTCCTTCATACATAAGCTTCTAGAGCAACCATTCTGCCTTGCTCTCCTCGTTCCTCAACAAGTCAACACTATATTTGATTCTTCATAGACAAACTTAAACTTTCACTAAGAAATGGAGCAAATCTAGAACATGAATGCAAGCATTTCAAGCAAAAAATACCCAGCCCTGTTTCCAAACGGAATAATATTCCACACAGTACAGGTGGGTCACACAATGCATAGTTTAAGCGGGGCCATATCTGTTGTCTAAGCTCCACCAGAGTAATTTACAGGCCATTGTCACGCAGAGATCAACATTAGCAATTACCAACAATCCAACAGAAGAGATACCCACCTTTCGCGGCAGGACGCGGACGCTCTCGACGAGCTCTCCCTGCCCGGCGTGCTCCGACCAGACCTCAAGTCTTAACAGCCTGGAGAGGAAGAAAGAGAGGCCGAGGTGGTCGACGAGTTTGCGGATCTGCTTGGACTGCACGGAGACGAGGCGCTTATTGCCACCCTCCTGGCCGTTCTCCTGCTCGAACACGATGGCGGGGACGCGCCCGGCCTTCCTCTCCTTCGCCGCGACGTGGCGGCCCGAGGAGGCGCGCGGGGACGGCGAGGATCACCTCGTCGTGCTTGGGGTCCGGCCGCGGGTGGCCCGGGAGGTAGTCGTAAGGTGGGGAGAGAAGGTCGG
Source organism: Digitaria exilis (assembly GCA_015342445.1). NCBI lineage: Eukaryota > Viridiplantae > Streptophyta > Magnoliopsida > Poales > Poaceae > Digitaria > Digitaria exilis. The sequence continues at coordinate 7,682 of JACEFO010002832.1, forward strand.
CCCCGTGGTAGTCCGCCGGTGATACGACCGCCTCGGCGGCGGGCGGCGGAGAGGTGGCGGCGGAGGAGGGGGAGGGTGAGGGTTTGGAGCGGTCGCCGGAGGAGCATGGTGGCGCGGCGTAGGGTTTTGGGGGAGGCGGTGGTGGGGAGAGGAAGCTAGTGCGGCGCCCGGCGGGGGCTTGGCCTGTTGGGGCCAGTGGAGCGAGTAGTGGCTAGGTGTGGGGAATGTGGGCTTTGGTGTTGGGCTCTGTGGGCGGCCCATTGTGGCGATACGAAAACTGGGAGACATATGGGCCATGTAGTTAAGGCCGCGTTTTAACCCTTAAAAAAATGTTAAGGGGGCGTGTTCGGCAGTGCGGGCTGGTGGTGGTGCGCTGAGCAGCCAGCCGAACAGGCTAAGGCCGCGTTTTAGAGCTTGGATCCACTGATATCACGAGAAATTGAAGCATTCAAATTTTATCCTTAATATAGGTCATTCTACCCATTCTGGTACAACTCCACTAGTTCTTCCTCCAACGTCATGCATACACAATGATGAACATGTTAGTCATTCCCTCTTCTTCATATGTCCTTAAATCTCTTTAAATTATCTATTTGATGACAGGGGGAGTAGATACTAGATTAGAGGACTGTTTGGATACACGTGCTAATAGGTGATTGAGTGATTCATTTTGCATTATTAGCATTTGTTAGCTGTTTCCAACCGGCTAGTTAGGACGGTAGTTAGAGCACCTATAAGCTCCCCACCAACTAATTTTAGAGGCTAGTGGATCCAATATGACCTAAACCTCAAACATGATCACATAACATTGTCTATGTGGAATAACAAAAAAACATGTTTTAGTTGTGTGAGCAAGCGAGTGGTATCAGAAGCAACCGCCCAGGCTTTTTTGAAGGATTAGAGTAATCCTTTGTTTGTTTGATCGGTATAGAATAGAGTGGGAGCCGTTTGGTTTCGCAGAATTTAGAATGAGTTTGGATAGTGAATAACGGAATGGTAATAACAATGTTTATTTTCAAAGGCAACGTATGTTATGAGAACATAATTCCTGTGATAACTATGGGAACTTAAATTTGATATATGGTATTTAAACATTTCCCTTTCTCTAAGTTAGTTGACATTCACATATATTTTATAACCATATGCTCTAATACATGCTTGGAGCTAATGACATGTAAAACTACCTTTTAATTCATGTGTCAGACCAATCAGTCCGCCTAGAAATATTCAAATTGGCAATCAAATAAGGCATTCACAAGGGGGGATAATTTATTGTTCTGCTAATCTCAGTTTGTTTTAAAATTGCTAAGATAATCATCATTTCAAGAAAAAAGAGAGCAACCGTTTTGCAAACAAGGAACAATTCACACATGGACGTTTAGTTATATCCACGCAGTAACCTTTTAGATGACCATAAATTGTTCTGAATTACAAATCCACCTATGAAAACTTTTCGTCGGAATTAATTTTGTACAAAAATACCAAAGAGTAGTACGGTTGAATGTGTTAGGCAGACAACAAGGAGCAAACCGAGCTGACTGTGTGACCGGACCCACCAAATCAGGTTTTGGGGGTTCCGGGCCCCACCCTCCAGCGATGGAAAACAGCCCAAATTTCCAATTTCCGAACATCCCATCAAAACGCCAAAAGAAAAAAAAAAGAAAAGAAAAAGACGAAGCATATTCTTGATCCAGCAGAGACAGCAGTTGAGGGGCAAATCAAAGGCAAACCTAACATCTTCTCCCCCGCGGAGCTTCAGACCACCCGAGGCCGCGAGTAGAGATCCGCGCCCAACCACCGCCCGCCGCCGCCTGCCTTCCTCCTTCCCTCCGGTGAGCGGGGCTGGAGAAGGGTAGAGAAGAAGCAGCATCCCTTCCTCCTTCCCTCCGGTGAGCGGCGCCGGAGAAGGGAAGGGAAGAAGCCGCATCCCTTCTTCCCTCCGGTGAGCCGGCCGGAGACTGGGAGCGAGGAAGCCAACCACTTTCCTCCTTCCCTCCGGTGAGCGGGCCGGGGACGGGGAGCGAAGATGTTCTACGGGGCGATGGTGTGGGACCCGTGGCTGATCGTGGCGCAGATCGTGTGCTTGCAGTGCCTCTACTACCTGGCCCTCGGTCTCTCCATGGCGCTCCTCGTCGGCACCCGCGTCCCGCGGCTCACCCTCCTCTACTTCTTTGACTTCGCCACCCTCACACCGCGCACTCCCACCGGGTGGTGCGCCATCGGCTCATTCCTCCTCGCTGCCGTCGCAGGGTATGCCACCCCTGCTGCCCGTCCTCTGCTTGATCTCTGATTAGTACGGGTTCTTCTGGAAGACTAGGATTCTAGGAACGTCATATATACCTGTTGAGCCCGTGTACATTTGGGAGGGCAAATTGCTTCTTGTTACGAGAGCTACGGCTGCAACCAAAAGCTATGAGGCGCGTGCGTTTCCCAGATCTGTGAGTTTGGGGACAGGCACAACAACGTTGATGGAAGTGTTAATTTGCATAATTATCCAGACATGAGTTGGGCACTAGTTAAGCACAAGAGTTATGAAGTATCTGACTTGCAGGCCCAATGTTATCATGTCACATAGGAGCAATGTATGAATGTATCATTTATCTTCCATTCTATAGTGGCTACCATATGAATTAGGTCATTATGCTTGAGTGACACCTTAGTTCTCTCCAATTACTTATTCTTGACCTATACTTCTTATAAGTTATAACAGATATATATTTCACCAGAATATTAAATATTTGTTTTTTGTTTTGTTAATGAGAAACAAACAGGACCTATGCAAACTGTGCCCTTACTCGTTATTACTCTCCGTTAATTTTTAACAGGAATGATTTATTTGTAAGCTTGCTTCCATGCATCAAGTTGAAATTAAACCATCTCGGGCAAGTATCAAGATACCAGAAATACCAATTATTGGTGTAGTAGATGTCTATATAGTCTAGCTTAGACTATGTTTTAAGGCTACAATTATTACTAACATCTTGCAAACCAAAGCAACAATATGAAGGACAAAGTAACCACTTTGAACCTTCTTTAGCTTTTCAGATCGATGTTATTTATTCCTTTTCAGTTGTGCAACTCCGGCTTTATTTTCGCAGGAAATGATTTATTGTTAATCTTGCTTCCATGCTTTGCTTGAGCAGTGCTGGATTCATGCTTTATGTGATTGAGAGAGCCAAGAAGTGCCTGGACTTTGCAGCGACCCTCTACATAATCCATCTCTTCATTGTATTGTTTACGGTGGTTGGCCAGCTTCAGTTACATGGTGGGTTGTCAATATCACTGGTTTGGCAATCATGGCTCTCCTTGGCGAATACCTATGCATTCGGCGGGAATTGAAAGAAATTCCAATATCACGGCTTCGTGCAAGTAAGCATTTCGATCCCACCAAATGTCTTTTTATTTCCTTTGCTTACTTCGATTCTACATATGATCTCCACTCATTTTTTTTTACCTTACTTAGTTGGTCTTACTGACTTTTAGTTTTATGTAGACATGAGTCAGGTGTCAGCAAGAATTTTACATTGAGCTGGTAACACATCTGAAGCAGTGAACATAGTATAAGTTTACACCTCCAAATTTATAACAATCTTAATTTTGCCACTTAGTTGTGTTTAAATATTTGAACTGCTACCCACCTGTACTTACAAGAAAATATTTGAGCTACTACCCACCTGTACTTTAAAAGCCACTGCAATCCTCAACACTGTAATATTGTAGTGGTTTTAGCACCATTGACATTGTGTTACTCATATTATGTGCACGTCTGAAAAGATTTCTGGTATTTTTGTGCTGTGCTGTGCTGTCCACTGATGTGGGCTTATAGGGAAGAAAATTGCAAGGTTAAATAGAGAGGCATAACAAGTGCATGCTTAGATAGTCTCATTGGAGGTTGCTTGTTTATTCTGAATTATTTAGGCAACTTATCTATTTCTTATGGATGTACTGGTGGTTCACAATTCTTATGTTTCTTCTTGCTTAAATTTTGTTAGCCAATGTCAACTGTATGCCAAATTGCCAATTTCATCCAACATCAAATCCAGTTCTGACATCTTCTTGTGGAAGCAGAAACATGCTATAGGGACCTAATTTGTCATTTGGATTAACTTGTTTAATCACTGGTGCAGCATCCTGATATTCCTACTGTGGAATATATGATGTACAAACAAGTTTTTCGGTGCTAAATGTTCATTTTTCTCTACTCTGTTGATTTGTGATGAAAATAGTAATCATAGTCAAAACATAGATATTCAGGATGCAGCTCAGTTTAACTGGCATTTTCATTGAATTATACTTAATTATAGTAGTTGGTCTTTTCCCTGTGAGGGTTCCTCCTGAAATTTCACTTGGGGGGTAACAGTAGCTTCTAGACTTTTGCCAGGTGGTTCTTCCCTGAATGGTTCTCCTAAAAGTTCTGGTGATATGACCCAAATAGTTGACTTTTTCAGAAGTAACCTCTAGCATTTTGCCAGGTCCTGTCTATTTTCTATACGATTGCAACTCATGCCAATTAGGGCCCACTTGTCTATACTGTTCTGTTCATAAAGCGAAATAGAGCTTTAGACCAGGCTGTGCTGATTAGTGGGCAGAGTAATTGTTCCAAGTGTAATGGTGGATTGGTGGGGTCAGATAATCTTATGCGCTCATGTTTACCATTTCTGTTTTCACTGAGTATCACAGTGACATTCATGGTACTGAGACCAGCTTTTGGGGTTTAAGGCTACAAAGCTGACATGGGTAAAACCATTGGGGACTTAGCAAAAAAGAACATTGGGAACAACCACAGCTGGTTTGATATTCTGATAAGTTCCAGATCTCAAAATTAGAATCTTATATTGATCGTTGTGACACTGACACATGTTGCTTGCAATCAATATGTGTGTTTATAGTGCTAATAGGCATAAGTAAATCATAAAAAATGTTGCCGTGCACCATTTTTAGTTTGGCATTTTCTGGATCCGAAAAAGAGCACACATAAATTTGATATTTGATCTGGTCAGGTGCCCAAATGTTTTCCTGCCTTTTTCATCATAGCAAAGTAACCCGTAGTGAACATGTAATGCACTTTGCACATATAATACGCCGCCGATACGAATGAACGGAGTATCGGCTGATTAAATCCTAAAAATAAACATCTTTAATCGCCGATACTCCATGGACACGGTGCTGATGCATCCCCATTCCCCAAGCGGCCTACCAAGTCATATTATCTCTGTTTAAGCGTAGTTGTCCGTTAATGAATTCAACTGCTAACTTATTTCAGTCATTATACACCCCTGATATTAATAATTTGAAAATGTTTAGTGGTTAAAACATGTTTTATGTTTAGAGTAAAGATGATCCATCTTTGACTTGGTCAACTATTTTGAGATGGAACTAGTACTTGATCTGGAACAATTTACTAGGTGTTGAGAAAATGGATATAGTACATCATGTTGCTTTCTCTCTCCCTTGGTTGTATTTGTCGGAATAAGCATTTCTGTGAACTCTGACCTATTCATCTTCTTATTGATTTGGTTCTTTTGTTCAGGTGTTTAACCTCAGGCTAAGAGTTTAGGTGGTTTCAGATGGTGTTACCCAAAGAGGTGGTGTTAATATGTTTCTTTAGGAATACAAAGACTTGCAATATTCTGCTAATGGATCTCCAAGCAGGCCATCATAGAAAAACTGGTAGGCTTCCGAGTTCTTCAATCCTACCAACGGAACTGGCAGCTCAGTTTCTAAAGCAGTGTTCTCCCGTGTCAAGGGACGCAGGTGATGAAACAGGTGGCTACCTGACAATTTGTATGACTGGATATGAGTCTGTATGGGTTAGTGGTATTGATGACACATGCAGACACCGGTTTCTGTTGTTTAGAAGTATCTTGCAAATAATATACCTAGTGTTTTCTCTTAATTCATGAGAAGAGATTTATGATTCTTTATTTAATTATTTTCTATCAGGAAAAGTTCAGGAAAAATGCATGTATATACAGGCACTCTCTTGTGAAAAGAAAAACAAAGATGACATCAAAAGCAAACCACATTTGTGCTGATTGGCCCACGACCAAAAGGCCCCTTTGCATGCAAACTTCTAAAAGCCCATTAGACTGATGTGATCATGTGAACCATCAACAAGAGACTGGATACAAAATGTAGGCCCATTAGCTTAAACAGCCCTTGCTAAAGTTTAACAACCTATGTTTTAGTTTGCTAAAATAAACTAAAGAACTTTAACAAGCTAAACTTTAGTTGGAGTGGACAGTGGAGAGCCATGGTTATCCGACATGAACTTGATGGTTAGACAACGTATGAAAAATGATAATGAATGATTTGTGTTGGTTGGAGCCAACAACTGCGTGACATTTGTTTCGCCGCCGGACGTCCCTATACTTGCAACCGTTATCTTTGTGTTCGCAAGTACGTAACTGAACATGCATCCATGTCTGTACTTGTGGTCAGCATCGGTTGCAACGTTCAATCTCGAACCCAAGTTTATGGGAGTGTGGCTGAGGGCTGGGTAACCGGATCTCATGACGGTAACCTGCAACGAAGCTGGTGCTTTGACTTGGACAGCTACGTTGCTTGGTCTTGCATCATGCAAATGCGCATTGCGCACTTATCGGTACCTTGTTAGTAGAAATGCAGTGTATTCCGGCTTCCGGGTTTTTCCACTGCAATAACTGTATTCCTTCTAATGATTAGTAACCATGACGTCAGCCGAGTTTTTGCTTTGTATTCCGGCTGGATGAAAGCTTTGCAGAAGTGAACAAGGCAAACATTCCATTACCAGCTGAACCTGAGAAAGCAAGGCAACATCTACTCCATTGACACATGCCAGCCATTTCTGATGGATGCCTCGCTTGTTTGTAGCGGGCTGGTCAAACGTTGGAAGCTCTCTTTTCTGTTCCGTTCTGTCCTTATTATTGCACCACAAAGACAAAATCGTACTGTAGTAGATCAGGTTTGAGCTGGCAGAAGGAGCAAACAAAAGGTTAGTACGCCACTCCAGTACATACAGAGGGAAAAATCTAGAGCAGAACGAAACTTTGGGCGTATTTGGTTGGAGAGCGATGTAGAATAGAATTGCTCCATCCCTATTTTTAGGGAGGGATGGTTCCATACTAGTGTTTGGTTAGAGGGATGGAACGGTTCCTTCCATATTCGTGTTTGGTCGAAGGAACCAGTATGGCTAGGATGACGATCTCCGTTAGACCACGTCTATGGGGCCCACCTGCCATTCAGATAGCATCGTCTCTTCCCTTCCTGCTGTTCCGCAGATCCTACATCTCGCCAGCCGGAGCCCCAAATCCTGCATCTCGCCGACCACGCTCCGCAGCCAATCGCCGCCCGTGACCCCTAGCTCGCGGTCGCCTGCACCCTGTAGCATCCGTTCCGCTCCAGCACTGATGCGTGTGCATGTGTGCTTGAGATGGAAAGAGGTGTTGCTCGTTGCTGGTTGGAGGAGCAACGAATTGATGTTTGATGTGGCAGCCAACGGAGATAGAATGAGCATTCGCTTGTCTGGATTTGGCTGCTTCCTCGCATGAAGAGGCCAAGGGTGGAGCTATGGGTTGCACCTCCGAGAAACACGGGCGGGCGGAGGCCAGCAGTCTGGGCAGAAGGGCGAGCAAACTCTAGCGGGAGATGCGCTCGGAGCGCCAGACGCTTGGAGAAGAAAGGCCGGTGGCATTGGCGATGAAGGGGTGCGCGGAGGAAGATGACAGAAAGAGACTCCGTCGGTTTGGGACGAACTCGTCCGGTATTTTTTCTGGAACGAGCACATCCCGAATCTTGCAGAATATTCCCCAGAGAGGGACGAGGCCATCCCACCTGCTCCCAAACCAAACACTGCTAAAAATGGGATGGAACCATCCCATCCCACTACATCCTCCCAACCAAACACACACTAAAGAGGACAATGCTGCGGATGAGTACACCAGCAGCCTCTGCTATATATCTGCCCGGTGACGGAGCAGGTGATTTCCTAGTCACGACTCACAATGACAAATCACAAGATTGAAGGATTGCCTTCTTGTAGTGTAGGGCACCTAGCAGAGATAGGCCTGCTAATGGGTCGTGATCCAGCCCTTATCCCGCTCCAGCCCTTTCCGATCAACTGGTGATCCAATTTTTATCCAATCCTTCTACAATTATTAATATCCTATCCGATCCTATCCTTTTGGAGACATCATCCTAATCCAGCTTGATCCTGTGGAAGCTCACGGGCCAATCCATTTCCACCCGAACGGATCGATCCGTGGGTTCTCCTTAGTACTAGTACGCACAAGCTAGGCTATCTGTACTAGCACTCACAAACCAGCAAGCTGCCGATCCGTGGGCTCTAATCCGTGAGCTTCCAGTGAAACAAGCTAGCAAGCTGCAGTGCTTGCCAGGCTAGCACTAGTCACCGCAAAGATCACATATAAATAATGTGCACATTAAAAAAATTAGAAAACTATGTCACAGCTAACTAACATTTGCAGACTAAGACTTGCTCGTTTACAGATTGAGACTTCACATTCACAACTGAGGACACGATGTGATGTTTCCTTCCAGAAGTCTATAAATCAACTAAGCATTTTTTTTCCCTAAGTCTTTTTGCGGCAATCACATAAGGCTCTTCTCCTCCTTCAAATGCCACCATCTTCTCAAACTGCAATTTCAATAACAACGTCAGGTTTAGATCAGAATGCGACAAGATAAAGCAAAACATGTCAGTTGCAACTTGCAAGTAAATCATCAAAAGGATTTTAGATCAGAATGCCCACAATGACAACAAGAGCCTAGATTATCTAAATGGCTTCTATACACGTTCAGGTATAGGAAAATGCAAATGAAGTTGCATGCAGCAACTGCACATACACAGACACTGAACTCTTAGCTAGCTGTAACAACTGACTGCTAAAAAATCACAATTGCTGCATCAAAGAAGGTTTAGAGTACTAGTACATCAGTGCAGGTCCTCAAATGTGCAGAGTACTAATCATTAGAGTAGTATCAGACACTAAGACATTCCAGCATGCCAGATTCCCTCTTCTACGAACCAAACACTAAAAAAAGGAGAGATGGTGGCACTAGTGACAAAAAGGAGATGCAGTTGTTGTTAATTACAGTAAGCAGGAGTATAAGTATAATGCGTCCCTAATTTATTAGCAACACTAGATAGTTAACTGAAAAAAAACACAGGCAAATCAATTTCTCTCACCACTGCAATGCACATGCCATTTGGACCACACAGGCAAAACACTAGCTACAGCATGAAGTCTAAGACTGGCAAGGAACTGATCTGATCTAAGCGGTTAACTGGCAGTATGATCCTCTGGCTGGCAGAGGTGTAATAAAATATAACTGCATCTGAGATACACTTCTACATTAGTTACCAAAAGGTAAGTGGTTACAGTAACAGATCCTGAATCTTGGCTTTTGACACTAGATTTGCTACTTACCCTTCCATGGATGACTGTATTAGCCACAACCTTACTCTAGCTCCTCTTCATCGTCCGAAGCAAACATCCGTTGCCCAGTCAAAGGTTCACCTTCATCTTCATCATTGAACCCAATTAGCCAATCTTTGGCACAAACTAAAGCTTCCAGAGTTTCAGGAGAAAGCGATGTCCTGTCTTTTCCAAGTATTCTTCCGGCTGCACTGAAGGCTGATTCAGAAGACACTGTACTCACGGGAATTGCAAGAAAATCCCTAGCCATCAGAGACAGGATTGGATAGGCATCAGAATTTTTTTTCCACCATGCTATGACATTGAAATTTTCATCTGACTTCACTCGAGGGTCATCCAAATATGCATCCAACTCTATTTTTTCAGAACGAGCATCTGAATTCTGTGAGGCAAACTGAGCAAAAGCAAACTCCACTCGCCTTTTACCACAAAGTGACCCTAAAGAACTTGTACCACTCTCAGTAGATTCACTTGTGGGCTGCTCATTAGTTGGGATGAATACATGATTACTGCTCCTCACAATCCTTTCATACTCTCTATAATACCTCATCATGTATCGTTTCAACTCCCTCAACTTCATTTCAACGTTCTCACCAATGGTATAGAAGTAAAACTTGGCAAAGTCGGTTTTCACTGATGGATCCATAACAGACGCAATGAGAAGAGCAACGTTGGGCTCGGTCCAATACTTCTCAAATTTCAAGTACATAGAATCAGCCAATGCATTGAGTAGTTCGTTTGAGTTCCATCTTTCATCGAGCAAGACATCTCTTATGGCCAACACCATCTTCAAGAAGAGGTGAGCTGTTGGGTGTCTATCAGCAGAAAAAGCCTTGGTTGCTTCACTGAATTCTTTCAAAAAACCATGCAAAGCATCAGCTTGAGACCATTCAGTTTCGCTAGGAGCTTGATAATGGTGCTCCTCTACAAATCTGTTGATTGCAGCCTTGAACTTTATGGCTTCATTAAGCATGTCATATGTAGCATTCCAACGATGGGGGACATCAAGAATCAGCTCAGACTTGCTTTTGAGTCCCAATGACTGAACAATGGAATTGAAGATCTGCATCCGCGAAGGTGATGATGTGATAACTTTTATGACATCCCTTATACTCCGAACTGCATGCGGAATCACCGACAAACCAGCCTGAACTATAATGTTGAGGATATGGGCAGCACACCTCACGTAGAGACGTTCACCTCCGAAGAACATCTGATCTCCTAGAGCCTCACGCATATTTTTTGTTGCCTTGGTGTTAACACTTGCATTGTCCAAAGTTAGGGTGAACATCTTATCAACCAATTCCCACTCCATCAGGCATGAAGTAATGCCATCTTGCACAGCATATGAAGTATGAGGGAAAGAAATTTGCTTGAATGCAATTATCTTCTTCTGCAGCACAAAGTCTTCATCGATAAAATGAGCAGTCACACCAAGATACCCCAAGTTCTGGTTTGAAGACCAAAGATCAGCCGTCAAACTAACATGAGATTTCAACTTTGTGAACTGGTCACTCAGCATTAGCTTCTCCTCTTCATACAACGAAAGGCAATCTGCACGCACGCTGAGACGACCAACTACTCTGAATCCAGGTTGACAATAGTTGATCATTTCTTTCCAACAGGGGTCTTCAGCTTTCCGAAAGGCAATTTCTGCGCTGATAAAGTACTTTGCTATCAGACCTCGAAAGACTACAGGATCAAAGACAATCGGGTCTCCATCACTAGGCTTTCCCTTCAAGGTTGATATGAACCTATCCCTATCTTCTTGTGGAATGACGGGGCAATGGTACTGAATATGTCTGTTAAGATGAGTAGTTCCTTTGCCAGCAACTGAAGATAACTGTGTCTTGCAGAATTTGCATATTGCCTTTTCTATGCCATCTACTTGTTCCGACTCAATATATTGCCACACTTTAGCCCTTCTTTTAGATGAACGACTCGACTGATCAGTGGACATAACCTCACGACTTTCTGCCATTACTTCTGGAACCGAGCTGACCCCTTCCATGTCGAACAGTACTGCCATAAGAATTTAAAATAGTTTAAAAAAGTGTAACTACTAAGGCATACTAGGAGTAAAAATGAAGGCAAGCAAGAATACTATGAGTAAAAGTCACTTGTACAACAAGTGAACCACTGGTGGGTTACCTGACGAGATTGATTTGGGAGAGTCGAGATTACCAGTCACATGATGAGAGCCACTGGTGAGGTACCATACTGTTTCAGCTGTACTGGGCTTGCTAGATTTGAGCGGCCCGCGGCTGGGATCAAGGACATGTGCCAACACATCCTTGTTCTTCTCCCTATGAGAAAGCAGAGAAACAAAAAAACAAGGGAAAGATGAGCATGATGAGCAGCCAAAAAAATCTGATTACTAGAACTGCAACATAAACAATACTTTTCCGCGAACGTGTAAAAGAGCTGCATATAATATACTGTATACTGATAACGATAATTGTTTCATCCCCAGGAAGGGCAAGCGCAAAAGATCATAATTGTTTGCGTGACTCAGATGAGCAGAAGATGCGCAGGAGTAAAATCAGACCTACGAGGGTCGCGCAATCGCGTGGTCGACCTCCTTAATTACCATACTCACTTGACAAAGGTCGATTCATTTCGCGACAATCACAACCAAGTATGAATGTGACAGAGTTGCAAGTGGTACTATACCTGATGGCCTCCAAGAGATCCGGGTCCTCGCCAGCGGGATCCACCTCTATGATGGAGTAACACTTGGGGCTCACCGTTTCCTTCTCCGCCTTCTGTGCCTGCTGCTTCTTCTTCCTCGACGGCAGAAGAAGAGATTGGGGAAGAAGAGATTCTGCAGAGAAAACGAGCAATCGGGCAGCCTAAGATCACTCAGTTTCAGATGGATCGGATCTCCACTCCACGTTGGTGGCGTCCTGGGGGTGTCAAGGACGACCTCCGCCGCCGACGGGAGGAGCGAAGTGAACCGCAGTGGCGATCGACGGCCACCGATCTCCAACCCCTTCCTCACTGGATCTTGTCCCCTAACGCTTACGCTTCCGTAGAGTGGGAGAGTCGAAGAAGCGAGCCGAGCCGCCGATCTCCAACCCCTTCCTCACTGGATCTTGAAGGCAAGAGGCATGGACGACGCGGGCGACGGCAGCGGCGGCGTCGCCCTCTCCGGCTCTTCCCTGTGGGTTGTGGCGGCGGCAGGGATGCAGGAAGAGGAGGCAGCCCTTCCCTCTTTTCGTGGGCTGAGCCCTTACTATTATCCACGGGCTGGTTTTGGGCTGTGATTAAAATCTGGCCTGTATCAATCCTTTTGATGCAAGACCCGACTCGATTTGGCCTTTTTTTTCTGAGAGCCCGTAATCAAAATAAAACCAGCAGCCCATGAGTTCGATGGCCCGCGAGGCCCTTGGATCTACTTGGCCCATTATCAGGCCTAAGCAGAGACTAGGGCGGCCTCACTGGAAGGCAGGAGGAGCACAGGACGGCCGGGTCCGGGTCGTCGCCATGGAGCGGAGCCGGAGGGCGTCTCATTTGGTGACTAGGACCGACAAAACGGAAAAGAAAAAAAACCGCAGCGGGCTCGACGCGTTCCGCACATGGCACACCAGCAACGGCTGGTGCCGAGAGTAGTCCGAATTAGTACGTGCCAGTGCCACGCTGCTACCCTAAAAAAATGGTCTGAATGGCGTGCCGTCAGGCAAACCAGCACACAGGAGTATGGCACTGTCAGTGGCAGAGACACACATGCGATCCGTCAGGCAAACCAGCAAACCACATTTCTGCTAATTGGCCCACGACCAAAAGGCCCCTTTGCATGCAAACTTCTAAAAGCCCATTAGATTGATGTGAACCAGCAACAAAAAACTGGATACAAAATGTAGGCCCATTAACTTAAACAGCCTTTGGTAAAGTTTAACGACCTAGTATAATTTATAGTTTGCTAAAATAAACTAAAGAACTTTAACATGCTAAACTTTAGTTGGAGTGGATCCAAACAGAGCCATGGTTATCCGACATGAACTTGATGGTTACGACGTATGAAATATTATGATGAATGATTTGGGTCGGTTGGAGCCAACAACTGCGTGCCATTTGTTTCGCTGACGGACGCCCCTAGACTTGCCACCGTTCTCTTGTGTTCGCAAGTACTCAACTGAACATGCATCCATGTCTGTACTTGTGGTCAGCATCGGTTGCAAGCCTATCTATCCTCTTATTACCTCCTGTCCGGCCTCTCAAACGTTCAGTCTCGAACCCAAGTTTATTGGAGTGTGGCTGAGGGCTGGGTAACCGGATCTCACGACGGTAACCTGCAACGAAGCTGGTGGACTTGGACAGCTAGGTTGCTTGGTCTTGCATCATGCAAATGCGCACAGCGCACTTACAAGTACCTTGTTAGTAGAAATCAGTGTATTCCGGCTTCCGAGTTTTGCGCTGCAATAACTGTATTCCTTCTAATGATGAGTAACCATGACGTCAGCCGAGTTTTTGCTTTTGTGATCGGGCTGGATGAAGTGATATACGGCTTTGCAGAAGTGAACACTAACAGTCAGCAAACATTCCATTACCAGCTGAACCTGAGAAAGCAAGGCAACATCTACTCCGTGCTCCATTGGCACATGGCAGCCATTTCTGATGGATGGCTCGCTTGTATCGGGCTGGTCAAACGTTGGAAGCTCTCTTTTCTGTTCCGTTCTGTCATTATTATTGCACCACAAAGACAAAATCGTACTATTGTAGTAGATCAGGTGTGAGCTGGCAGAAGAAGGAGTAAACAAAAGGTTAGTACAGCACCCCAGTACATACAGAGGGAAAAATCCAGCAAAACGAACTTTAAAAGGACAATGCTGCGGACGAGTACACCAGCAGCCTCTGCTATCTGCCTGGGGAGCAGGTGATTTCCTATTCACAACTCACAAATCACAAGACCGAAGGATTGCCTTGTTGTAGTGTAGTAAGGCACCTAGGCGGCCTCACTGGAAGGCAGGAGGAGCACAGCCGCACAGGACGGCCGGGTCGTCGCCATCTGTGTTGGAGCGGAGCCGGGGGGCGTCTATTTGGTGACTTGGACTGACAAAAACGAAATGAAAAACCGTAGCGGGATCGACGCGTTCCGCACATGGCACACCAGTGGGCTGCGACGGCTGGTAGCCTGGTATCGAGAGTCGTCCCAATTACGTGCCACCCTCAACACAAAAAAAAAAAAAAAATTCTCGTGCTGTCAGGCAAACCAGCACAGCTGCACAGGGAGTATGGCACTGTCAGTGACAGAGACACACATGCGGTTGCCTGAAACGGCCGCGTTTAGGCCCCGTTTAGATAGGGGAAAAATGCACTGTAGCACCCAAAAATACACTGTAGGTCGCGCTGGGAAACGTGTTCTGTGAGATGGATGAATAGGAAAAAGTTGGATGAATAGTGTTTTTTGGGAAAAGTTGGTGAATCTAAACTCACCCTTAGTTTTCAAAAGTACTTTTTATTTTTTATTCATCTTCCTCGCAGAACACGCATCTCTAAAAATTTATTTTTCCTCTTTCCTATTCATCCTCCTCACATAACACGCATCTTAGAAAAAAAATGTATTCTTTCCCACCACAACTAAACACGGCCCTACGTGCGACGCGATGGAACAGTAACAGAACACCTGAGAGGAGAGCCGCCAGCGAGGATGGCGGGGAATGTTTGCGCGCCAGCCATGATTGGTCGCCGGAGACAACCGATCACGTTTAGGGTTCGATGATCAGAGGCAGCGGTGGGGATGGGGAGACGTTAGATAGCGGCGGTGGCCGCGTCGGCGCGGGACCCACTCACATGCAGCGGCTCGGAGAGCCAACCCCCATCGTAATCCTTGTTGTTATTCCTTCCCTCCCTAATCTAATCATCATCGTCACCGGCGACAGCCGGCTTCTCTGCTCATCTCACTCCATGCATGTATCTGCCGTCCGCTAGCTTCCTGATTGAAAACCCACCATATTCTTTTTTTTAAAAAAAAATCTCTGGGTTTTGTTGGGAGCGGGCGATTAGGAATAATAATAGTTCTCCTACTTAAACAAAAGCCGCGTGGTGGACTGGTGTCTACTAGTTTAGCAATTAGCGCGGCCACCCCCCGGCAGCACCCGTAAATCGGTGCGTGACGCGGAGACGGCCACGAAATCATGGGAGCCGTTACGATCTACGCGTTGGTCAACTCGGAAACCACAGCACAGCCTGGCTGGTGGCTGCGACGGCGAGTATGCAAATGATGCAGCCGCCTCCGTCCGTCCGTCCGTCCGGTGACTCCCGTGTTTCAAGGCGGGACAGGCTCAACGAGACAACAACAACGATGCAAATCTTCAGCGACGCATCGGGTCCGATTGGTTGGTTCATCATCAGTTAGCACTAAAAAAATGGCCTAGCATGGCACTAGTTAATTAGGAGTAAAATTGTTCGGACCAAGCACACCTCAATCAAACAATCGAAATAAACAACAAGAGAAACAGGAAGAATTAAGGCAATGCTGATTCGCCGACCCGGGGAACTGAACAGAATATCAGTATATTTGACAGGATGATTATGGTTTGAAAATCTGCATTCGGAAACAGCGATGGAAAAAGGAGATGGGAGTGGTGGATTCCCACTCCGAAGCGCGTAGCCAGGCAGGGCTGGAGACCAACCGGACAGTCGAGTCAGCAGATTGAGATGCCTGCACGTTGCCGCGACGGGCCCCTCACTACTCGTGGATCGATCGCTCGCATCCAGCTTTGTGTTCGGTGGCTTGAGAGAATGACAAGCTCCGACGAACCAATCCTTATTTTCTTTTCTTTTTCCCCCTTTCCCATGCAAGGATGAATGAGATCTGCCTGCTTCCCGATGTGCAGGGTTAAGAATTGTCTTGGCTAGGATCATTCGGAGTACCACATTTGCCTTTTTCCCTTGTTGAGTGCACCCAAAACAGTTGACGAACAACAGCTGTAATAAAAGGGCGAAAAGAAACGAACGAGGCCAATTTCTACATGCACTGCACTCCACCGATGAAAAATCTACAAAGAGAAAAAAAAAAGTGCAGTGCAGTGCAGTGCAATTCGATCATGATATAATGCACCCAACGTGTACCATTAGCTAGCTGCGTAAACGAATGTCTGCTTAAAACGCGTTTGTTTTAGAGCAAACATTGTCACGTTTTGACAGACACACAAGTAGTACTCCTACACAACCATCGCTGACGAACACCATTCTGCCCAAAGCGCTGCAAAGTCACTTCCTTGGCCCAATCGAGCAATCATTACTCAAATCATCCAACTCGATCCAGTCCTCCAATCCCCGTCGCTCGTCAGTCAGTCATGGACGCCACCTCTCTGCCAGCCAGCTGAGCCCTTTCTCCAACGTTGTCCACCACCATCCCGCCGAGCAGAGGGACACGCAACGCAACCACCAAACTAACCTCCCATCCCAGCCGTCCGCCACCCTCCCCTCCTCCCTCCCAGTATTCTATTCCCGCGCCGCCTCCCCCCACCACAGCTCCATATCAAATCCCCCACCTCTCCCCCAGAGCTTCCCAGTCCATCACCGCCTCCCCTCCTCCTCCACGAGAGCTCCCTCCGCTCCCAATGCGCGCGCCGCAATGACGCGACCACTCCACAGGCCAGCCTCTCCCACCCTCGTCGCCTTCCTCTTCCTCCTCCTCGCGGCGCCGCACCTCCTCGCCTCCGCCGCCTTCGTCAGCCGCGGCCTGAGCGCCTCCGACGCCGCCCACATCCGCCACCGCCAGCTCCTCCAATACACCACCCACGCCGGCTCCAATGGCAGCACCGACGCCGCCTCCTACACCTTCCCAAACCCTCACCTCCGCGACGCGTACGTGGCGCTCCAGGCGTGGAGGCACGCCATCCTCTCCGACCCGCACAACGTGACGGGCACATGGCACGGCCCCGACGTGTGCGCCTACTCCGGCGTCTTCTGCGCGCCGTCCCCGCGCGACCCGTACCTCACCGTCGTCGCCTCCGTCGACCTCAACCACGCCGACATCGCCGGCCACCTCCCGGAGGACCTCGGCCTGCTCGCCGACCTCGCCGTGCTCCACCTCAACTCCAACCGCTTCTGCGGCCTCGTCCCGCGGTCCCTCCACAGGCTCGCCCTCCTCCACGAGCTCGACCTCAGCAACAACCGCCTCGTCGGCCCCTTCCCCGACGTCGTTCTCCGTATGCCTTCGCTCAAGTACCTCGACCTCCGTTTCAACGAGTTCGAGGGGCCCGTGCCACGCGAGCTCTTCGACCGTCCCTTCGACGCCATCTTCATCAACTCCAATCGGTTCCACTTCGAGATCCCCGACAACGTCGGCAACTCGCCGGTGTCGGTGCTCGTGCTCGCCAACAACGACTTCGGGGGGTGCTTGCCGGCGTCCATCGCCAACATGTCGGGGACGCTCAACGAGATCATCCTCATGAACACGGGGCTCAAGTCGTGCGTCCCGCCGGAGATCGGAATGCTCACGGGGCTCACCGTGCTCGACCTCAGCTTCAACAAGCTCATGGGCGCCATCCCCGAGGAGCTCGCCAGGCTCGAGAGCGTCGAGCAGCTCGACCTCGGCCACAACCGGCTCGTCGGCGACGTGCCGGAGGGGATCTGCCACCTGCCGCACCTGCACAACTTCACCTACTCGTACAACTTCATCACCGGCGAGCCGCCTGTGTGCCTGCACGTGAGGAACGTCGACGATCGCCGGAATTGCATCCCCGAACGCCCCGACCAGAGGTCGCCGGAGCAATGCGAGTTCTTCAACAAACACCACCACGTCAACTGCGACGCCTTCAGGTGCAAGAAGTTCGTGCTGCCGTCGCCACCTACGCCGCCGCCGTCTCCTCCTCCGCCATCGCCATCGCCTCCGCCGCCATCTCCTCCTCCGCCATCTCCGCCGCCACCTTCACCGTCTCCTCCGCCACCGTCACCTCCTCCGCCATCTCCTCCGCCTCCATCCCCATCACCTCCTCCACCTTCACCGCCACCACCGTCTCCACCGCCGCCATCGCCATCGCCGCCGCCACCTTCTCCGCCACCGCCATCTCCACCACCACCATCGCCATCCCCTCCACCACCTTCTCCGCCGCCGCCATCTCCTCCGCCACCATCGCCATCTCCGCCACCACCTTCCCCTCCACCGCCATCCCCAGTATACTACTCATCGCCGCCGCCGCCATACTACGAGGTGTCGCCGGAGGACAGGTACCTCTCGCCGCCGCCTCCGGCCTACACTGAGCTCCCGCCGCCGCCGCCGTACTACGAGGTGTCACCGGAGGACAGGTACCTCTCGCCGCCGCCTCCACCACCAGCTCAGTCGCCGCCGCCGCCATACTACGAGGTGTCGCCGGAGGACCGGTACCTCTCGCCGCCGCCGCCACCAGCGCTGCCCAAGCTGCCGGTGTACGACTACTCGTCGCCTCCTCCGCCGGCGGCCGGCTGGAAGCCGTAAAAAGTTGATTCGTTCCGGGATTTTTTTTTCTCCATACCTTGTGATCGGTCGGTGATACATTGTTAATTATTCGTTTTTGTGGTAAAAAAGAAAGTGTTGATCAATTATTAATCTTCGTTTTTCATCCCATTTTCTCTCATCTTGTACCTTTTTTCTTTTCTTTTTCTTGTCTATACTGATTGATCTGGTTCCGCTGCGAATTCTCCTTTGTGGATGAATGGAGAGACTCAAAAGAGTGATGGGAGTGGTTGTAATATGTACACAGATGGATTAAGTTATACATATATACACATATAGGCTTCACAGATTGCCATCCCAGACTTGCATTATCGGTACTTCGTGGATCGAATTCTGCTGCTGAAGTACAGTAGTTTACAGCAATGTAATATGACCACAGGCCACGTAAAGGCAGCTTCACAAGGCAACGTGTTTATGTCTGTTCCAGCAAATAAAGGTCTGATTTGAACACGGCAGAGACAGGCAATCTGTGAAAAGTTGTACAGTAGAAGTCAGCAGCAAGGCGCGGGGGAACCATGCGGACGCTCCCCTGCAGGATGCTGTTGGCAACATTCATCTGCGGCGGCAGCGCACAAGCGCAGAGCGGCGTTGCATCGGCACGTGTGAGGGGAGGGTAATCCGTGTATGGAGTGAAGAAAAGTATTTTTTTAGATGTATGTTATGTGGGAGGATAAATAAGAAATGTGATTTTTTTTAGAGGTGTAAAGATGAATAGTAATTGAAATCTGAACACGCGAGAACCGGAGATTCACGGGCAGTGTCGCCTGGAAACGCGCGCAGCGGCATCTTCCTCTTGGCTAGCTGCACGGAATTGGAATTATTTCCACGGCCAGCTCAAGATCAAATTGTTGTTTTTTTCAGAAAGAAAAAAAATTCTCAGCGTGTGATGAACAAGAAAGAGCTCATGCCTGCCTGGGATTCAAAACCTTTTTCGATTTGGTTACGACAATTTTAAATATTACCGTGTCGCCCCCCTTGACCTTAAACCCACGTCTTGCGCCGGAGTACATGGCGGCACGAACGCCAACGTGCATGGAACCAGTCTCCTATTCTCCAGCTGGCTGCTGTAGATAGGTAGTGAGTGGCCACCCACTTTGCTGCATCCTGACGACCGATCCTGCTTCTTTGGCAATTTCTCCCTAAATTTCAGTGTAGTTGCAATTCCAAATATTCCCAGCGGCCATTCGATGGTTGAAAAAATCTAGACCCGGTGAGGTGAAGAGCCTCGTGGTTTTTTCAAATCCCTAACCTTGGCTACGCCTGTGAGGAGAACTTTTTTTAAGCAAATCCCGTAAATCCAATTCCAAATATTCCCCTTAAACCATTCGATTGTTGAAAAAACAGAAAAAAAACGTCCAAATTACTTCTCTTAAGTATGCCCAAAGTCACTAAAAAGTACGCATATCCAAAATTGGATAACCCTTTGCAGTATTTTTTTTAAGTTTACCCCAAAACTACCTCACTTGATTTTAGCCCCTTAATATAATTTTTATTATTTTATTTCTCATGAACAAGTAAAGTATTAGGTTAAAATTTAGTGAAATGATAGAAAACATCATAATACATTGTTAGAAAATAATATATCTTAACTTTTTAATCACTATTTTGATAGGGCAGGACATTTAATAAATTAAACCAATTGAAATTGTTTGTAGAGTAAATTGAAAAAAGAAATAGCTTAATACAGTAGGTTATTAACCTCTGACTGTAATGGAGGGTAGTAATTTGGAATTTTTTTATATAAGAAAGGAGAAACAAAAACAAGACAAGATGCATGTTTCCTCGGCCAGCGGCTGATTGGGCACAAGCAACACGCAGAAATGCCAAATCGCGATTATTAGGCAGGCAGCTATTCGGTCGGTGACGCAGCAGGTGGTAGGAGTACCGACTGACAGGCGCCCGGCTTCGCATGTGCAGGGTTCGGTTCGGTCCCGCACCGTTTCACATTTACCATCCGCTGCCTCTGACTTTATCGCACACGCGGCGCAAGCGATCGCCTTGTGTGCTGATGGTCGTCGGCCTGCAAGGCCAGAGTTTGGTGTTTTACATGTGCGGCCGTACGTCGATCAAGATTTAAGTATGTATCTATGTATGTATGTACTAGCAAACATGCCCGTGCGTTGCTACGGCCAAGAGCAATGCGGATATAACATTAATTTTTTTTACTGTAACTAATATATTAACCATAGACATAGCAACAACGTAGCATCTAGTACTACGTCTAAACATTACATTGTGTACCTAAGCACAAACAAATAAAAAATCCAAAAAAATTGACATGTAATCTTGGAGGCAGACCGGTGATGACGGCCAGTGAATTCACAGGAAGCATAGTTCATAACATGACAAAATAAGAAAATTCCATAGGTTAATCCAAAGAGATCGGAGGAGCTATGGTCCGGTGATAAGTTTTTTTTTGTTTTAGCATGCGATGGTGAGGTTTCTTGCGTTAAGCTCTCTTCTTTGTTGTTATTTCTTCTTCTCTACCTTTTCTTTCAGCATCTCTTTCTTCTCTACTGGATGACACTCCGTGGTCTTTTCTAGTTCGTGGGCTGTCAGAGAGGAGCTCCGGTATTTGGGCCACGAGAGAAGAAATAGCCCACGGCGCACTGGTTTTGGGCTGCGAGAGAGCTGGCACTTGGGCTGCAAGAGAAGAAGGAGCCCACGAAACTGGTAGCGTGCCCTTCCGCCCCAAGAACCTGTGGAGAGTTAGCAGTATGACGTTTTAATCCCACCTCGCCAAGCCACGGACCACGAAACGCACTTATAAACCAACGCGCCCCACTTTCGTTCGTTGAGCGGTGGTAGGAGACGGGCAGTCCTGTAGGCCGGGTTCATGCCTATTTTGACAGATGAGCCAATATAGGGGGGAATCTGACACGTGAACCCCACACTTCATAGACAGATACTCGGTGTCTGACAGGTGGGTCCCACATGTCAGGACGGACGAAACAAAGAGGGCAGAAACCACAGATACTCGTGTCTGACAGGTGGGTCCCACATGTCAGGACGGACGAAAAAAAGAGGGAAAAAAAGAGGGCAGAAACCTTATGTGCTTTAGGAGTAGGGTAAAGATATATGTGTCGCTCGGATTGAAAATCAAAAATCAATGGCCGTGCATCCATGTGGCGTCGGGTACACGGCCTACGAGTAGACGACGCTGCGATTTGTTTAGCGCAGGTCTGTGTTTGGATTTTGTCTTTGGTTTTGGAAAAGTATGCGTTTGGCTTTGGCATGCGGGTCGGGTGTGTGTGTCCGTGTGGTGGTGGTAGACGCCTAAACGGCGCGGCAGGCATGAAAATAACGTCCACTTTACCACGAGAAGGCAGCAATGGATATGATATGGTAACATGCAGGCTGACAGCATCTAGCAGTATTCTCGGGAATGTGGCACTTTAGTCTAGGTTTGGTGTCAAGTGGCAGCACTGGCGGAGCTAGGATTGAACATAAGGAGGAGCTATTTTGCTACAGTAATCACAACAACTTTAACTATCTGATGCTTACCTAAGGATTTCAGAATTAAAGTATGCTCGTTAGATGGGTTTAAGTAGGTGGGGGAGTGAACTGGATGAATCAAATATTATCTCTCTTTCACTTTTATTAGATGGGTTAAAGTATACTCATTAGAGAAACATTAGATATCTAGTGTGGTTAGCATGGAGAAAGGGAGGCCATGGCCCCACCTTGGCCAACACACAGCTCCGCCAGTGAGTGGCAGCAAGGTTTTCGTTTTGAGCTCGTAGTATTGTGTTTATCAAGTGCTCATTATATTACACATGTTTATACTGTATAAAACAAAGTGCTACATGTGAGCTTTTTTATGGGCCGTTTGTGGATAATAGGCTCTAAACGTAAGTCTCCTCCTTTACGTTTGCTAACGGGCCTTTCCTCTTACCCTTTCCTCCTTATAGCCTATAGCGAGGCCCAACATGGTAGCATTTCTACTCTTTTGAGCACTTTGCTACTCCCATCGGCCATTAAAAATATTCCATGATTAACCTAGTAAAATGCTATCATTAGCCAAATTTGTCGGCATATGAAAATTTATTACAAATATAGGAAAAGTTGTTGCAAATATACGAAAAGAGAAGCCATACTCAAAATACGTTGATAATAAAATAAGTTACAATTGATACTTTTATTTTTTTTTAATAAGATGAATGGTTAAAGTGTTTGCAAAAAGTCAACAATGACAAATATTTCAATACAGAGAGAATATTATTATTATATTATGTCCCTGAATTTGATTCCACTCTTTATATAGTTAGGCTTGTTCGCAAAACTTCACAAAAAGTTGTAAAATGTTTTTGCCAAAAAATGCATTGCTCTCTTTCAGCAGCCAGCCCAATGCAAAAAGTTTATGATACTTTCAGCATTCCACTCTTTCAGCATGCAGCAGGAAGAGAGAGGCAGAAAGGCCGGCCCAAGCCGTCGTTCGTGGGCCGTGTGTTGCTGGGCTAGTGGGCTTTGGCAGAAGGGGAAAGAATGGGCCAAGTACCACCGGGTTGAGCTTATCCGATCGGATTGGGCCACCTCCTTCCATTTGATTGCAAACGTAGACCTATTGTTCGTTCCTCTTGATGACTAACAATGCTCAGTGTTATTTATCTCTTCGAGCCATATAGAAATATCTCAACTATTGAACCTTCTCGCTATCCTCGAGCGGCTCTAAGCCTACAAGTCCAACATGGATTAATAATATCTGTGATTTTTTGTTGGAGAGGAAATCTCGCTCCCGTGGCAAAGTTTTAAAATGGGCTATATCTCAAAAGCGAGTTCAAATGTCAGAATACTATACATGATTACCTGTCACATACGTACCATCGCATCAATCACGCTAAAGCAATTTGGCTACTCCTTTGAGCTCGAATCGAAATCGGTCTTCCTCTAAAACACGTACCAAAAACCCTCAAAAGCTATAATTATAGCAAGCTTGATCCATGACATGAGGTCCATCTGGAATGCCCGACGAGGCGACGACCACCGACTTTCCCCTGTGCAAAGCTACCACAGTACAGAGCAACCGTCCTTCTAAAACGCCATAAAACGTACGGAAAGAACACTACCAGTATTAACAAAAAGGGTTTTATATGCCCTCAGGCTCTCAAAGTCCAAACAGATCCCAAACAAATGCATGCAAGAAGCCGCTTTTTTCCCACCTTTTGTACGCCGCTGCCAGCGCCATTCCGTGCTATGGGGCCATTTGACAACCATGGCGTTTTTGCACTTTATTACACCCACGCCGGTCGGTACTCGGCACCCGGAAAGCCAATGTCCCTCCCGTCCGTTGGTTGGTTCGCACACGTCAATTCGACAAGACAAAAAGGGGAGTGGTCGATACCGACGCCTCCGCCATGGTGCCGCCTCGACGAGACGACGGTCCGGCGCGGACAGCGTTGGGACAGCCAGGGGGTAACCAAGGCAAAGGGTCCCTCCCCGGCCGTGGAAAGCGGAACACGGCGTGGACGGCCGGGACACACGGACGTATTACCGTATGGTTGTGGGTCTTGCAAACTAGTAACAAACAGCAACAAACAAAGCTACAAATTGAAAAGGAGGTATTCCATTCTAGTACCTTTTAGATATAACGTGTCACTCTAGATAATAATCATGTTTATGAAATTTACACAAAAATGGCCTGATATCGTAGTACGTACCGCTTGTTACGCTTGTTACGTTGGCATGCAAATAATGCGGCCGTCTCCCAATTCAAAGGGGGGAGCTGGATGCTCATTTGCTCCGCGAGAACAGTTCGTTCAAGCAGGAACAGCTGCTACAGTGGTTGTACGGATGCCTGAGATGTGAAACGAGAGGTGCTTGTGCTTTTTGAAGAAAGAAAAAGAGAAAGTTGGTTTGGATTATCCGGTGCAGTAGCAAGTGTAGTATTTTGTGACTACCACTCCTGTACTAAAAAGAATACAATTCTAAATATTAAAGTTTGAATAATTATAAATATAGGTAAATTGCATCCATGATGCAAGAACTTGTAACATGTATCACTTTAGTCATCAGGTTGCAAAGTGTGCAATTCCATGCAACAAGTAGTTCATTGTGTGACATACAGTTTTAGTTACGCTATGTCAACGTTTTGATACGGTGGAAAGTAGTATGAGCCATTTATGACTGGTCAATACAATGTATGTTTTTTTAAAAAAGGAAAAAAAACAACGGGTGGATAAAGATGAGCTTGGATTGTTGTTTTGAAGAATGGTGAGCTTGACAAACGGTACAAGACAACTTGACGTCCAGTAACAAGAGGTGAATAAAATGAACCAAATACAAATTAATGTGATCCAGAAATTAGCACAATACAAATTTAGCAAACAAAATTTGATAATGTTGAATTGGATAAAAGAATCTAATGTATAGTTGGACCAAATCTTTCAATAAATTTTTGTGAAAGTATATTACCTTTTTTTTTTTCACAAATAACTGTACATCAACAGATGCTCACCTGATTCCTGAGATTTCATCAAAGCTTAGCGGGTTCTTTTTTTATCGCGCAGGGTGTTATTTACATAGCTCAAGAAGGACACAATAGCTAAATACACAGGCTGGCATATGCGGGGACCCGACATGCACGAGCAAACTATTTGTTGCCATGCAACTGCGTGCTTTGCAACTTGGTGGATTAAAGTGAAATCAATTTGCAATTCAATGTACCGTGGGCGTAATTTACTCTTATAAATATAAAATATTAATACTGAATGATGTATAATAACGGAGTACCATAATAAGATTAATTATAAAATGTATTTTTAGGTATAATATGAAATATAATTTTACTAAAAATAATGATCGATAGTGAACCACGTAATCTACTACCTTTTAGAAAGACAAGTGGTAGCTAATAATATTACTGCATCCATGTTTGCCAAACACGGCCCGCTGTCGCAAACGCTGATGATAGAGATGCTAGCAGCTGCCTGCGGGCGAAAACATGCATGAGCTCCTTTTTTGCCAACGGGCCATGTCAAGAAGCACGTTGCCCGCTAACAGTGACTACCCAGCTAGCAATGATCTACCTATGGCCTAACTTGACAGGGGGAACAGAGATATATAATTTTTCGA
>JACEFO010002833.1:0-16839 GCA_015342445.1 Digitaria exilis
GACTGTAACTTTGTGAGCTTCAAAACTAATGCCTGAGTTTTCTTGATGCCATGAGCAATGCATATGCAATTTTTCGAGTTCCGAGTATGACTTCTTGGCTCCAGATAATGCTTCAGAAACGAAAATAGGCTGGCACTGCTTCAGAATGCCTTCGATTTCGGTTTCTTGTACAATTGCCTGCGCTTACTGCTGATTCTCTGATACTGCAAGGTAGAGGAGAAGGTCTTTTCCTTGTGCTGGTGGTGATAATTTGATCATTGTCGCAAGGTACTGTTTTAGCTCTCTGAATGCTTTCGATTGTTCTTCGCCCCAATTGAATTCTTGTGCGTGTCTGAGAGTTTTGAAGAAAGGAAGCTTCGCTCGGCTGCTCTTGGTACGAATCTGTTTAGAGCTGCGATTCTGCCTGTCAATTGTTGCACTTCCTTAACCGTTTTTGGCTCCTCCATGATGCCAAGGCTTGCACCTTGTCTGGGTTAGCCTCGATGCCCTTTGATGTTACAAGGCACCCCAAAACTTTTCCTTTGGTTACTCCGAAGACGCATTTTTCTGGATTTAAGCTTAAGTTTGACATTCTTAGATTGTTGAAGGGTTCCTCGAGATCTTTGATGTGATCCGTTTCTTTTGATGCTTTTTACGACGAGATCATCCACATAAGCTAACATGTTTCTGTCAATATTGTGAGTTGAAGACTTTTTGTTGGTCATTCTTGAGAAAGTTGACCCTGCGTTTCTCAGCCCTTCTGGCATTCTGACGAAACAAAAGTTCGAAAGGTGTTATAAAGCTTGTCTTCTCCTCATCCTCTTGTTTCATCCAAACTTGGTGATATCCTGAAAAGCAATCTAGCAAGGATAGAATCTCGCTGTTGGCTGCGTCATCAACGACACTATCAATTCTTGGGTAGAGGAAAAGTCATCTTTTGGGGCAGTGGCTTGTTTAGTGTTGTTGAAGTCAATGCACATCCTCCATTTTCCGTTTTTCTTCTTCACTGGACAGTATTCGCCAACCCCACTCTGGGTATTATGTACTTCTCTGATGACTTTTGCCTTTAATAGCCTTTCCACTTCGGATTTTATTCGCCTTCTACCTTCTCATCCGACATTTTTCTCAAATTTTTGTTTTTTGGCTTTGTCTTCGGTTTATGTTGAGACTATGCTCAATTATGGTTCTGCTGACACCCTTTAGATCTGCAGCTGTCCATGCGAAGACATCTTTATTCTTTCTTAAGAAAGTTATCAAATCCTCCTCTTCTTGGGGGGAGAGGTCTGCTCCGATTGTGACCTTCTCTACCTTCGATTCCTGGATCGAGAGAGACTCGCTTGGTGTCTTGTGCTTGAATAGCTTCTTTTACTTTTTCCACTCTGTGTTGCGGTGACTTCTTTTCGATCGATTTTGCTTGAGCTTCATTGCTTTTTGCTTCGTTTCTGCCTGCAAGAGGGTTGACATTTTTCTCGCCTGGGTAATCCCTTTGCTCAATGTCCCTTGCGACTTGCTGGTTTCCGAAAACTGTGATTACCCATTTGATGCTGGAAGTTTCATGCACAGATATGACTTGTCGTACAATAGCTTCGAATGTGTTGAGAAAACCTCTTTCGAAGATTGCATTGTAAGGGTATAGTACTGTCAACTACGTCAAAAGTGATTCGTTCTGTTCTGGGATTACTCAGGTCCCCCAACGTTACCGGTAGTTCAATTTTCCTAAGGCCCGGATTCTTTTTTCCTCCGAAGCCAATGAGTGGAGTTTCTGAAGGTTGTAGCAGACTTCTGCCTGATGTTTCATTTGGTCGAAAGCACTGGCGAAGATTAATATCAGCTGAGCTGCCATTGTCTATCAGTATCTTTGTTAGCTCCCCAGCCTGCTACGTTTGTTTCGATGACCATGGCATCGGTATGAGGATAACACTGGAGTTTGAGATCCTGTTCGGTGAAGGTTATTGGCACATGCGACCAATGGGTTTTTATCACTGGGCCATTGGGTAGTATTGCGTGCACTCTTCTGAAATAGTCTTTTCTTTGTCTTTTGCTTTCGAAATCAACTGAAGATCCTCCGGCAATGGGCAGGATCATTCCGCGAGAGGGAATGGGACCCTTGACGGGTGTTGAATTCGGTGTTGGAGTTGCTTGCATTACAGTTTCGTCTTTTCTTGCTGCGGTGATTGGATGAGCTGTGCGCGCTTGATTTGCAAGCCAAACGAGGCTGATGGTATGTTGAAAAGGATTCTGAATTCGTTGGGTGTTGTAGTTGCGGATTCGGCGTGTTGTTGGTGGCGCACTGCCAAGAATTTGTTTGAACTGCGCGACCTTGATTGTTGTTTTGATTCATTTCTTGCTTTACTCTGATGGTTATGGGACATCTCCCTGTACCGTGATCTGGGTTTTCACCATGGAATTGACAGAACCAAGATCGAGATTGGCTTTCTTGTTGCCTCGACCTCTTCCACGGCCTCTGCCTCGTCCGCCTCTTCCTCGTGTGGATGAGGAGTTGAAGGTTTTTGCTTCGCTGCATTTGATTCGTTACTATGTTGGCCAGTCTCGTTTTCTATGTGGAAAACTTGGGTTGGTCTGTTGTAGTTCTGCTTTTCGTATGTAGGCTGCTTGTAATTTCCGTTTGCTTTTCTGAGCATGGGCTCTTTCGTTGATTCTTCTCCTGTGATCATCGTCTGATCTGCAAATTTTTCCATCTCGTGGAAGAGTTCATGGAGGTTCCTTGGTTTGTTTTTGACGAATTCAGATGCGCATGGCCCTGGTCCCAACCCGTGAATGCATGCATCAATTGCTATGGAGTCTGGGATATCGTCTGTTTGGGCCTTTAATTGAATGAAGCGTTTGAAATACTGAGCTAAACGGTTCTCTTTCCTCCTGTTTGCATGCGAATAAGTCTCCCGAGGTTAGCAGTTGCCTATTGAATCCTTGAAAGTTTTTGAAGTACTTTAGCCTTGAGTTGTTCCCAGCTGAAAATTGATCCTGGGCTTAATCTCGGTGAACCATGTAAGAGCCGGTCCTTCACAAGCTATGATGAATGATTTTGCAAGAACTAACTCGTTTTCCTCCTGCTTGAAGCTACAGCAACTTCGTAGCTCATCAGAAACTGCCTTGGATCACAAGTACCATTGTATTTGGGCAAGGTGATGGGCTTGTACGAAGTTGGCCATGGTGCATTTTGAAGGCCTGGAGATAATGGTGAATTCGAGTCGAAGCTTCTGAAACCCGTGTTGTAAGTTGTTGTCTCGGTGTTGTGTTCTCTCTCGGGCACTTGCACAGTTTCTTTGCTCCGCATTGAGCTCGCTTTGGAGTTTCTGGAGTTCATTCTTGGCCTCTGCAATTTTTCGTTTTTTCTCGGTTTCGTTTCTCTGGTTCTCCGCTTCTTTCAACAGGGCTTCTTTTTCTTGCTTAAGCCTCTCGATTTCTTGTAAGAGTTGTTCGAGGCTAGCTTCTTCTCGATTTTGGTTATCATTGGTAATGCCTTGCTCTGGTGAAACTTGTTGTTCATCGTTTTCTCTTTCATTTTCGTGAGCTTTGGAGGTTTGTGGATCACCAGATCGTTGCTTTTTCTTTGGTGGCATCGTGAGTTTTGATTTCGATCCTAACAAGCGGACGGCGCCAACTGTTGTAACACGGATTTTCTAGTATTACAAACAGTAATAAAGTCAAGGTTGACTTCTTTTTCGTTCCTTCAAAAATTGTCCTCTACAGTTACTGTTGACCTGCTATTTATAGGGGTCAACCTCGTATGTTTACAAGACCGTTACTTCCCGCCAGAATTCCTATACATAGTCTAGCTTTTAGATGACCGTTGCTTCCCGCCAATCCTCATCTTAACCTCGTCGCAGATGATAGACTCGCTTCGGCATCTCCATATTTCATGACCAGCCTCGTAACATTGTCCTCTTTGCCTTGACTTCTTCGACCCTGCCCGAAAAGGCTTTAACCTCTTCGAATTAGCTTCACGCTCATCAGCTTCGTCCTGACTTCTCCAACTTCGCCTGCAACTTTAGCCTCTTCGAAATTAGCTTCGCATTTATCTTCTTCATCCGAAACTCTTCAGTCTCGCCTGCAAAAGTAGAAAACATGATTCCAAGGGGCGTCATCCCAACATAAGCTCATGTCCTACTAAGGGAAAATAATAAATTGACATGCAAGGCCTTATAAAGTGGAAGGATGATAGAATAATTATAATTCGCATTTTTAATTGGTCAAATTTTGTTAAGCAACTAATTACTAGAAAATAGAAGTGTATACCAACCCACAAATAATATAGAGCATTATTGTATCACCATCATGATCATCGTCATCATCATATTGTCTGCGTCATTAAATGTAACCATGATTGATTCTCTAGTCAAATAAATT
This sequence comes from Digitaria exilis, assembly GCA_015342445.1. NCBI lineage: Eukaryota > Viridiplantae > Streptophyta > Magnoliopsida > Poales > Poaceae > Digitaria > Digitaria exilis. The sequence goes on from JACEFO010002833.1 coordinate 4,348, forward strand.
AATCATGTGAGGGTCCAGCTCTCTCATGATGGTGAGCACGACTGATATATCAATTTTTAACACTCTATAATGAAAGGTTGTGCATCTTTAGCCACAATTCACATAAAAGCTCAAGAGAACTTTAAGACTAACCATGCTAGACCACACAGGCTTTTTGAACTTTTATAGAGGAACTACTAATGAATTATCATTATGGATTCCATAAGCTCTCCGATTTTAGGTGGAAATGTATATTTCTTTCTCACAAATAACATATCCCTATATTTTCAACAACAATGCATGCAGGTCCATTGGACCAGCCCAAGCTTGCGGTAACGCCGCGCCCAAGATTTTCAAGTATTAACAGTTAAGATTACATTTAATGGTGTGATCAATTAGTCTTTAAATATGGATTAGTTAAGTGTATTAGGTAGTTAATCTCATCATTAGGGCTGCTTAATGATGGTTTATTATAGCACCCATTTGGAAGGGACATGTCCCTCCCGAATGGACATATGCTCATGAGCAAACACCAGTACAGACCGAACAACCATGTTCGAGGGGTTGCATCCCTTCCTAACAGTCATGAATCATACCCCTTCGTAGGGTATAAATACGTAATCTCTTCCTTGAATCAATACAACAGAGAATAAGTTCATCCATTACATTTCTTCCGTTCTCCTATTCTAAACATGTTATCAGCACTTTGCTCTAGAAAAGAAGACATTGCAAGGAATTGGAATCGCCGGAATCAAAAGAACAGGGGACCGCCACCACCAACTGGTACACAATGTCGAGACTCTTACTTTCAATTCCTTCTACGTCAATGATCTAGTTCGAGATTTTTGTGCCTCTGTTCTTCGGCGAGTTCATCGCTATGGCATCACTCGCCATTGTCGTGGCCCATTTCTTGGTGTTCGACGCTAGAGGCCTACTTGCCATGCCCGCTATTTTTGCCACGCAGCCCAGTTTAGGCTGCCGCCTGACACCGACGCCCGCATGGGCCAAAATCCGACCACTAGATCAAACCAGCCCATTGGCCCATTGCAATTACTTACTTACTTGCAATTTAATTACTTGCAATTTTATTTGGTTATTTTCATTATGCCATATTATCAAGTATATGCTTAAAGTCACATAAATAACCAAATAAATCCTATAAAATCACATATAGGTTATATGAATAATGCAAAAATCAAGTGCTAACCTCACATTTATATAAATGTATATTTTTCAAAGGTCTACACCTTTTATGTGACTACTTAATCTATTATTATTGTTGGCCATACACAAGGTAGAATTTTGGATATTTCTACTCGGGTCTACACTATATTTTTACAAGTGACTACCCTCTACGTGTGTACCCAGCAATTTAATATGGTAGGCTCTGATATTGCTCATGCCAACCAGCTGGCTTGGTAGGCTCTGGTAACGAGAAGCTTGAGCAGACAAAAAAAAACAAGCATACTTAGGCCCTGTTCAGATTACAAACTTTTCACTATTTATTCTAACTTTTCCCTATTTATACTATACCTCCCTCTGACAAAACATGTTTTTTAAGAACTTAACTGTAGTGTTTTTTTAGATCTACAGTTTTTTTACCCTATAAACTACAGTCCGGGCCTTAAATCAGACAAAATGAATGCACACATGACATCGATCGAGGCTGCCCACGTGATTGCGCGTGATATGTGCGTTGCTACCTAGTAAAGCGTATCCATTGCTGGACCCAATATGTTCTCATTGTTTTCGTTCCTTGGAGAGTTAAAAAAACTAAAAAAAAGCCGAAAAGCATACGGACGACACGGCGCACTGTCGGCAAGCGATCTTGATCTATTCCCACAGGGCCTGAAGAGGTATACGATGGTGCCGAATAAATTAATATATAGAGATATACAGAATGATTGTGCGGGATAAATCAGTATAGGTAGAGAATCTCAATGACTGAGCCACGTGCACGAGCTCACGAGCAACACACGTCGGCCTGGGCGTGCGCCTCATCGCCGGAGACTCCATTGACGACGGAGGGATGAGTTGCCTTTCACGGATCTCGCTGCTTGGACGGTGACCAGACCACCTTAGCGGTCACCTTCCTCAACGGCAGCAGCAAGCGGCAGTGCCTTCGTCGACAGTGGTGGCCGCTTGGATGGGTCACAACTCACGAGGAGTCGCGTGGTCACTTGGATCAGTTCGCGACATACGAGGCGACATAAAATATTGGCCTTTAGGAGACTAAGTCCTTGTTTTGTCTAGGCGCGTTTCTAGGAAAGTGCGGGGAGGGTGGGCTAACCATGAGCCATTGAATTTGTGTAATGAGTGAGTAACAGAAATAAAGAGAAATATTGGCCTTTAATCTTTAGGAGACTAAGCTTTATTTAGGTCGTTTCTTCTCTGTATGGTCCACAACACACATCACTGAACTTGGTCCCTACCAACGCAAGCAGCTAGTGGCAGTAAGTATATACAAAACCACCCCAGTCCTCCTCCGGCGGCTCATTCAACACAAGCTGCGGGGCGTTAATCGCATTCTAGCTAGCTAGAGCTCATCCAAAGCCAATACACACATCCTCCCGGCCGCATCTGAAGAAGCACTTCAAGTTGAGGAGCTGAACCAGCAAGGTGGGGTGCCTCGTCTTTGATTTGGATCCTCTGTTATTTGCTTACTGTACGTCCTGGATCTGAAGCACATCAAGTCGACGAGCTGAACCAGCAAGGTGCGGTGTCTCGTCTTTGATTTGGATCCTTTATTATTTGCTTAATGTCCTGGATCTATCTTGCTTCAAGTGTTTCTGTTGAACATATTAAATGTATGATCAGTTTTCCTCCCTATTATTTATTTTTTCATTAATCGCATTCTAGCTAGCTAGAGGTCATCCAAAGCCAATACGCACATCCTCCCGGCCGCATCTGAAGAAGCACTTCAAGTTGAGGAGCTGAACCAGCAAGGTGGGGCGTCTCCTCTTTGATCTGGATCTAGCTTGCTTTCATTGTTTCTGTTGAACAATCAAATGCCCATTATTAGATTATGCTTTCCTCCCTAGTATTTATTTTCTCGTTTATTGCTTCCCATCTCCATATGCTTCTAGATTTGCTCTCTCTCTCTCTCTCTAGATCTTAGATTTCTCAGCATCTGTATAAAGCTGCACTAGATTGTGTGTTAGCTTTGGGTTCTAGCTATCTTGGATTTTTTTTTGTTCCTGCATATGATTTTCAAATTCGAATTTTCAGTATATAAGTCAAGCCCCTTACTTCAAGCTGGCACCCATCACCCATGTATTGTTTCATACTGTTTCTTCGTGCTCTATGCTTTACCGACACACTACTACCACCTCGCCCTGATTATAGCTATATTGGCATGATGAGCACTTGCCTTCCAAGCTTGATCCGTACTCCATTCACCCGTATACGTTCGGATGCTGACCTAATTAATAAAGAGCTCAACCAAAGCCCATCCGTCGTCTAAATTCTCTCTTGTCATATCTGAAGCACAAGCAGCACGGTGTGTATCTTTAAATGGGACCCGAAATTTGAGGGGCCCATAATTTATCTATAATGCAAGTGTCTAAATCTAAGGGCTATAATTTGGCTCTTGTTGTATTAAACGATTGCTTATTACAAAGGCTAAACATGAGCTAATTAAAAAATTAATTATAGAAACCTAAGACTAATTCACCATATGAATTATCTTACTATTACTAATTGGAGGATCCTTTTGAAGCCTCCACGTGAAGCCACATAGGATCCTAGGTCGACGCTATAAAAAAATAGATAAATCCTAGAAATTCTCACAAAAACCAGAAACATCTAGCCGTCAATCCATCAACTCTAATCGTAATAGTCATTGGATCTGTTATATTTCTAATAAATTACCCACCTCTACCATTATAGTAATAGACTAATGTAACCCCATAAACATGACTCTAAATTACCCACCTATGCAATTATAAAAAAATAATCTAAATAATTCCCTAATCCTCATGTAAATTGCTATCTAAGATAATGTTAAATAATACATATAAAGTTTTTTAAGTTATTATTAAAAGTAACCCTAAATATGAATCTAAGATATAAAACTATAAAACAATTTAAATTTCACCAATATAAAACACTAAATTAACATTTATGTCATTATTAATATAATATGTATGTTATTGTTTATGTAAAAATGCTAATCCTTGGTATGTCATCATGCATCTATGTATGAGGGAAAGCTATAAGAATACTAATTTTAGTGTTGTTCGCATAACTCAAACAAAGGGTTCAATTAAGTATAAATCTAACACATATAGAGGTGTGATGCAAAGTGCATTTTTTTACTATCTATAAATCTATTAGATATAGATAATAATAAATATGTATAATTCAAGTATTTTCATTATCAACGATAAGGTTCAGTTTTACATTAATTGTAATTAGTCTGTTCAGAGCATGGATTAATGGGCTAGTTAAGCCTAACTAATTCATAATTAGACAATGGTTATTGTAACACCATATTGTCGAATCATAGAATAATTAGGTATAATAGATTTGTCTCATGAATTAGCCTTCATCTCTGCACAAGTTTTGTAATTAGTTAGTCTAAGTTTAAGACTCCTAATTAGTATATGAACAATGGATATGATAGAGGCTAAAGTATAGCCCCTAGATCCAAACGGAGCCCTAGCACTATGGCCTTACGCATGCAGAATGAAAAAGTCCCAATTACTCCCCTCAACTATAAACAAAGTCCGCATAACCCACTAAACTATTTTTTTGGTTTATTTACCCCTTGAACTATGTCATTTGGCCTATTTTACCCCCTAATACGATTGGTATTTTTTATTTCTTCATGTACAAGTGTCATATTACGTTCAAATTTTGTGAGATAATAGTAGACATCATAATGCATGATAGAAAAATATAAAATTATACAAAAATTAATCACGAAAAATTCATAATATAGTTTTTTGACATACATTGTGCTGTTCACTACAATCGTACAAAATTTGAAATTAAAATTCAACTCGTGGATGGAGAAATAAAGAAGACAAATTGTATTAGGGGGTAGAATAGACCAAGTGACATAGTTTAGGGGTAACATGAACCAAAAGATAGCTTAGGAGGTTATGTAGACTTTGCTTATAGTTGAGGGGAGTAATATAGACTTTTCCCTCTGCAAAATGAGGGTTAAACCGCACGACCACATAGCGCAGGCATATAAGTTCTCAACTGGCAAATAGGAGATTGCAGCGCAAGACGCGATGCCTCCTATTCACATATGTCAGAGCCAACGTGTGCGTGGGAAGGGTGCAACGTACCAGCACAATATGCATGCATCCTCTGGCCAGCAGCCATCTAGTGTTCCATGATTAAAGTCATGTCCTCTGAAAATTGATCTAAAACATTTTATTCTAGTTTATAAATAGATATGATTTCGATGTATTCTATTCCTGGCTAATCCTACAACAATAGCCGGATATAGCCATTTCGAAAGCATTGCAGCTAAGATATCACACTTTTAGCCACATCCTTAGCTTTAGGGCTAATAGGCTCTATCAGCTGGCTATATCTGCTAAAAGGGCCTCCTTTTAGCCGCAGCTAAATCAGCTGGGAGCGCAAAATCAAGCGCGAACTCTCAAAATTCCAAACATCATCGCACACGGTCCAAATTTCACAGCCATATATAATACAACATCTCTTATTGGTAGATTTAGATATTTTGTTGCTGCACATTCGTAATATTGGTAGTTCCCATGTGGGATACGTTGGTTAAGAATCTAGGACACATAGGCAAAGGTTCATCTTTTCTCTGTACAATCAGCCAATTAGTAAATGAATTTGAGATAGTAATTAGTATCCATACATGCCGATTTGTTAATTGTAAATTCATAGCGTATCACTCTTAACTGCGGCTAAATGGCTTAGCTGGCTTAGCCATGGCTATAGCTGTCCTTAGCCTTTTTACTGAGCGACAGCTAAAAGGTTTAGCCGCTATTTAAAAACAATGATAGCATATTAAACAATATGTGATATTTTATTATTATATTTCGATAGCCTAATAGGCCACTTTAAAGTTCCGTACGCCCTAGATTATGTTGGCCCAACCCTGGGCCTCATCAATTAGCTAGCGTTTGAGAGTTTACAAGCGAGGGAACAAAAACTGCACTACTTAGACTGCCAACGTCTTGCAATGTTTCACGGTACGAAAGGAAGAAACTCTGACGCCACAGCTCATTAGCCCTTGATTCTCTTCCTAAGATTCCAGCCAAACTTGCTAATGATCTCCATGCATGACTGTGACCTCAAATCTTGGACAATTCTTCTTCAAGATTTTCTTCTCCTCCAAATAAGTCATATCTGAAGATAACCTACAAACACGAGCTTGGTTTCAGTCGCAACATTAAGCCTAGCTCCATGCTTCATTTGAACAAAATGTGGATCCAATAAGCCTAGTTCGTGTTTGCGTGTCTCTCCTTTTGAACGAAATGTCCCTCGACCTAGCTCCATTATTTATTTCTTTTAATTTTGTGCTTCCTATCTCAATACTTCTCAATTTTTCTGGATTAATTTATTACCTAGCAGGACTTACAATTTACATGCCTTCGTGATTTTCTCAGCTTTGCTTGTGTCTTTCGTCGTTCTCTCTTATATCTTATTATTAACGTGGAAGCAAGCATTAGCAAGGTGCTTGGTCCTTTTGAATAAAATGAATTAAGTTAATATATAGCTGAAACTCTTTGATTTAAGCAACAATGTGTGGAAACATTGAAGTATTTATTCTCGTCACTTCATTCTCTCTGTCATTTCATTCTTTCTGATCCTGTATATATATGCTTGCAGCAGCAGGTATGACTCTGAACCTGCCATATAAGCTCTGAATGCCAACCTGATATAGGAACAGAGTGGTATAATCTCTGCTCTTGGCTCTGCTTTCTGCTGGGCTGGTCAATATACAGAAGCAAGCAAGCAAGCAGATACATAAAGTGGTTAATTCTGAGTGCTCGACCTCTCAGACATGGATCTGGTGATGGGGGCGATGGGCAACATCGCCCCAAGCTGCTCCAGCTGCTTAGGGATGAGTACAAGCTGCAGAAGGGCCTCAAGGAGAAAGTGCAGTCCGTCTCAGATGAGCTGGTGCACGTCAATGCCCTTCTCGCAAGGTGGCGGAGGTTCCATGGGACCAGCTCGATGAACAGGTCAAGATCTGGTTAGACCAGCTGAGGGAGAAATCCTATGAAATGGAGGATATCCTCGACACCTTCCTCGTGCGTGTTGAGGGTCCTGTGCCGTCAGACAAGAAGGACGGCAAACTCAAACGTAAACTGAAGAAGAAGATGGACAGTCTGTTTAGTCTGTTTAGCAAGGCCAAGGCTCGCCATGACATTGCTGGTGCCATCGAAGACATCATGAAGCAACTCAAGGAGGTCGATGAGCGGCGTGCCAGGTACAAACTTGACGATGTTGTGGCCAAAGCTGCTGCCACTTCTAGAATTGATCCTCGCCTTGTGGCTATGAATAATGAGGTGAACAAGCTCATTGGCATTGATAAGTCGAGCGGTGAGCTCTCCAGGATGTTGTCACCGGTGGGCAACGATTCAAATGGGAAGATCAAGATAGTTTCAGTTGTTGGAGTTGGAGGATTGGGCAAGACTACTCTTGCCCAAGCAGTATACGATAAGCTTAATCCCAATTTTGGTTGTCGGGCATTTGTGCCAGTCGGCCGAGATCGTGATGTCAAGACAGTGCTCAGAGACATTCTTATTGACCTTGACAACAAATACATGGACGTCAAATACAATATATTGGATGAAAGGCAGCTCATCAAACAACTCAAAGATTTCCTCCGAAGCAATAGGTACAAATTAGCTACTAGCTTTTTTCAACGTTTCATGTTGCAGTGCATTTTCCGTGTAATTATTCTACTATTAATGCAGCGCGTCATACATGACGTATTGTAGGTCACCAATATTTTGTTTCTGTTACACCTGTTCCAACATACTAGTTTGCTGCCATTTCAAGCATACATCTTTGAGTTTCTATTTTAACGTCTATGCGTGTTCTTCCTTGAAGAAGCTGTACACTAGAAATACATAGTTTCACTGAAGTCATCAATATAATTATGAGCTCTTAAATAATTTATTATAAACCTGCATAATAATAAACAGAATTTTTTTTATTCTTTATCTGGTCACGTTTCTTTGTTTATTAGATTGGTTTTACTAACTCCGGCTTTTGACTTGTAGATATTTCATTGTTATCGACGATGTATGGAGCACTGAGACTTGGAACATAATCAGAACGGCCTTTGTTGAGAATGACAGTGGAAGTAGAGTAATTGTGACTACTCGGAAGCGAGAAGTAGCCAGCATGGCAGAGGAGGTTTACTATCTGCAACCACTTTCAGATGATGACTCCAAAATGTTACTTTATACAAGGCTGTATGGTGGTGAAGACAAATGTCCCCTTAATCACCCTGCAGAGGCATCTGAAAAAATTCTGAAAAAATGTGGTGGTGTACCATTAGCTGTCATCACGATGGCAAGTATGTTGGTGGGTAAAATCTACAGAAGATTGGTATGATATGTGCAAGTCTTTCTATGGCGGTAATGAAGGCCAGCAAATACATGATACCGAGTGGATATTGTCTCTTAGCTACTATGATCTGCCGTTGCATCTAAGGACTTGCTTATTGTATCTAAGTGTTTATCCAGAAGACTATTTGATTGAGAAAGATCCTTTGATATGGAAGTGGATAGCTGAAGGCTTCGTGGAGATGAAAACAGGAACCAACTTGTTTCAGCGGGGCGAAGAATACTTCAATCAGCTCATAAATAGTAGCTTGATCCAGGCGGTGGAGTCAGAAAGGATGGAGTAATAGATAGCTGTCGTGTTCATGACATGGTGCTAGATCTCATCCGTGAACTTGTCAAAAAAGTAAACTTTGTGACAATCTCAAATGATGATGGTGAAGGCACATTGCAACGGAACAAGCAGGTGCGCAGGTTGGCTCACCACAACAGACCAATGAAGCAAACTCAGGAGGATGATGATATGGGCACGGCAAAAGTGAGGTCATTGGTTGTCCTTGAGGTGTAAACTTGACAGTTGGTTCTTGCACCCAAGCTTTAAGCTCCTGCGCGTGCTAGCATTAGAGGAATGCAGCAGAGCTTCAGCAGAAGGCTGGCAGGGTCTTCGGCACCTTGGAAATCTACTTCATTTGAGGTACCTTGGGCTACGAGACACACGTATCTCTGAGCTCCCGGAAGAAATAGGAAAACTGAAGTTTCTACAGATACTTGACCTGGAACGTTCTGGCGTACAGCTACTGCCATCGGGCGTTTGCCAGTTAACGCAGCTGCTCTGCCTACGTGGTGACCACTTTACGAAGGCGCCGGATGGGTTGCTGAAGAAGGTGACGTCACTGGAGCAGCTGCGTCTCAAATATTGATAACCTGGACGACGAGTCCAAGCGGCAATTCATGAAGGATCTTGGTAACCTGAGCCAAGTCAGGGTGCTAAGCATTTACGGTGAGTTGAGAGGAGGAGGGATGGCGCTGCAGTCAGAGCTGGTGCAGTCGTTGGACAATCTCCACAAGCTCCAGCATCTACGACTGGTGGATTACAATTTTGATGGTGAAGACGACACATGCAAGTGGGTGGAGTGGGAGGACACGGTGGTGCTTCCGCGGGGTCTCCAGGTGTTGGATTTGCATGCTGTACTGTTCCGTCGGCTGCCATCGTGCATTAGCCCCGCGCTCATCTCCAGAACCTCTACATGCTGTGGTTGCGTGTGGAAGCTATCGACGAGGCAGGTCTGCGAGTCCTAGGTGCGTTGCCAGAGCTCCGTGAGCTCGGCTTGTTAGCGCGCAGGTCATCGATAGCTTCCACGGCAACTGTAGCAAGCATTAATATTTCTGGCGAGGGCTTCTTCCAGAGTTGAGGATGATCCAATTGTGTGGCGGGTGGATGGTCAGTTGGTGCGGAACAAAGAGGAAGAGGAGGACTCGAGGCTGGTGTAGTTTCGGTTAGCTTCTGGATGGAAATGGTGCTGCGCCCTTAATGGTTCCAGAACAAACGGTGGCTGCGACATCTCGGGCTGGAAGTTCCCTCCCTTCGCTTGCAATGTACAGTACGTGTCGACGCACCGGTGCCAGCTGCTGATGAAATAGTTGAAGAAGGCAAGGCTGACCTGATGAAAGAGCACGCTGCCATCCCAACAGTTTATACCCAATATTCGACGAATTAAGGGAGCACCGAATGATCACAGTCATAGACAAGGGTGACGAAGAAGGACGGTACAGAAGCTAACGTCACTACTGGAAGATGTACGTACCTCTTTAATTGTTTTAGTTCCGTTTTCGTGCCCAGTGCCTTTTCATCGGTCATTAATGTTGCATCCGCTTGTGTTGTGCTAAATAGATTTTTTATTTTCTAACGCTTTTCCTTGTCCCTCTCCTCTCGAAGATGATATAGTTGTCCTTGTCTGTGTTTGTAGGTGCATGTAGCCTGAACACCAGGCTGGCGGCAACTGGCGGCAACACGTTTACCTGACGTAAATTGGGAACCTGTTCTCCTCTAGATGCATGTACACCCTCTTGAATATGGTGTGTGAAATACTTACATTGCTCTCTTACTAACTCGGGGAACAACAAGACAAAAAAGGAATCCAACTGATGAAAAACCCCATAATATACTCCAAACAGACATGGAGAAAGAGCAAACAACAAGATAATTCTTATTCTATTCCTATCGTACTATTCTTCATGTTTTAGATGGGTGTAGTCGAAATCATCTCTCACCCGGCGTGAGTGTAATGTACGGTAACACCCTAATTTGCATACCTTGGTCCCAGAGCGTCCTCTGCGACTGAGCTCCAGGGCGTCTAGCCACTATACACATTGCTGCAGCATGTTGTAAACACTCTAAAACCTTTATTATTTTTCTTTCTTATTATTCATGTTCTGCGCATTTGACAAATTTCATAATAAAACATCGCTCATGCGTTTCAGAAACGGTAGCTGTATCCTTATACGGAGGACGACTGGATTTTTGTGACTGTGCGGCTCCCGTGATATATATGTAAATCTGTTCTGGCACTTGGCAGTGTCTCCAAGGACGCTAAGCTAGCTAGATAATCTATCAAGGTTGTCTCAAATGTCTCTGGACGTCCATCAAGCTGAGCTTCAGTTTTTAGTTATGGCTGATCCAATTGATCTGGTTATCTGGACATTAGGTTCACCCTCTGTCTACTACAGTGCTCCAGCTGGGGTACCATCTTTCCTTTTCCTTTAGGGTACAGCTGGGGTACGCATCTGGCAAACAAGGCGACCCGTGGCATGGGGCAGCGGAGCAGTGCGATACGATCGTTATCAGTCTCAACTTTCATTGTGGCAGATAGCGTTCACCTCGACTGCCAGACAGGTTTGTATCGCTTGGCTGTTGCATATTTGAATGGATCAGTGGTCTACTTCGATTCTACAGCGCAATTGTACACAGGCGATTAGCTTTTGACGTCGATTGCACTTCCCATTGACATTGATGTTTGGCCATGAACTACTTTTTACATGTGGAACGCCATGAATGAATGGATACATACATAGCAGTACTCTTGGCAATTTCGTTTTCTAGTAGTCAACAAAAAGCATAGGGCAGACAACTAGCAGCAAAGAAAACTGGGATACACGTTTGTTCCCCCGTATTTTAGCCTAGTAGTTACTCTGTTTTTTTTTTCGATCAATAGTAGTTTCTATGCTCCCACGCCTAATACTGACCCCGCCAACTAGCATGCCAACAACAGCATTTGCCTTGGGGTTGGTGAATACAAAAATTTCTTGAATGCGAAAGCTAGGCAATACCCGAAGAAAGATGATGTAGGAAATAACATCACTGAGTACATAAATTTAATAGGATCTTATACATCTACAACATTAACACTACACTATTAAGGTTAGGAATCAACCAATAGCCATGAAGTAGTCGATCCGACTCCTCTTGCCGATGCAGTTGGCTCCTGTAGGTTGATGCCAGATGTAGATGTTCTCGTCAGTCTTCAGTGATGGCACTAACCTTCACGTCACTATAGTGCTGCCGGGAATCGGGATGGCGTTAGGGCGCTCTTAGGGTTAGGTAGTTATCAGAGACACTGTTTGGGCCAAAGCATGTGAGACCCACTGAAACCAGCCCTATCTGTGAGCCTGCTCGTCTCCTGAAGACGATGGTACAACTATATGTGTAGGACTACCTTTGAATTAGCAAGTGGATATATAACACCATTTGTTAAAAATAAACAAATGGATCTAAACATCTAAGACAAGTGAATAAGATCTAAATATCTTTTAGATGTTGTTTGAGTTCTAATTTTTTAGCATGTATCCTAAACAAGACCATCATGCATTAGCCCGGCATCTCCAGAACCTCTGCCAGCTGTATTTGCGTGTTGGAGCTCTATCGGACGAGGCAGGTCTGCGAGCCCTGGGTGGGTTGCCGAGGCTCCGTGAGCTCGGCTTGACGCGCGCAGGTCATCGATAGCTTCCA
>JACEFO010002834.1:0-207260 GCA_015342445.1 Digitaria exilis
TTGAACTCTTCACCACAGGCAGTTGACTGGGGGTTGCGTACGCCTAGCATCATCTTCAATAACTTCACACACCTTTTGAATGCTGAGTAGCAATAAGCAAGGATGAGTACACTTATGGTTGGTACTCAGCAAGGCCACCGAAATAACCAGAACAATTCAATCATCAACTTCAAGTATATTAATCATATGAGGGTCCAGACTGTTCATGACCGCGAACACGGCTGTTATAACAGTTTTACACTCTGCAGAGGTTGTACACTTCACCACAATTCGCGTAAAAGCTCTGAGGAACTTTAAACCCAACCATGTTGTGCCGGCCAAAGCACGTATCACACTTCCGAGGTGTGACTGCATAGGACGCTACGAGGGCTTTTCCAAAGAATTCCTATATGTATGTGTTTGCTCTCCAAAGACCACGGTTACAACGGCAAGGCCTCGCCTTCAAATCCCCGCACCTGCCATACCGGTAATGCCTCCAAATTCCACCACTAGCAGTGCAAACACAACACATAGTTCAAATGGGGCTAGTACTTAGCCAAGGACAGAGCCATATAGTATTTGGGTTGTACGGAAATCCGGTGTGGTTCTCCATGTCGATTACATATATAATCTTATATAAGCATAGGTAAAAGGATGGTTAGGACACTTGCTTTCCGCAAAAGATACCACTGCTCAGTCTTCACTCTTGTTCCTTGACAGCTTCAGAATGATGCTCCTCTAATCGTAGCAAACATCGAGCACAAGCACAAACATGCAAACAAAGAAATAGGTACAACTAAGAATAATACATCAATCAAACGAAAAGCTTTGAAAGAACATAGAAATGGATAGGGCTCGTTATACGATCACAAGGGCATCTTAAGAACGTGAAAACGAAGCTATGTTGGGAAGGGTATAACTATCGGAAGATTATAATACAAAAGAAACACAACAGACTATATGCGCTCTTTATTTTAATTAAGAAAGGCATGTAATGAATATTAGAGAAATATTTAGTATTTAAAAGTAATCAAATTATACTTTGATATGAAAAGGAAGAGTTAAAGCTTAATCAATTTTATTTGACAAATATTACTATAATGATTATACCAATAAACATTTTAATTTGCAATAAAACATGAGAGAACATTTAGACGAATAACTTCATGTATCGTGTTGGACTAAACAAGTTTATATTGAAAGCACATTTAAGTTAGAAATTAATCATATTAATTTAAATTACACAAAACCGATGTTTAACCTTAATAAGTTTTAATTAGAAAAGAGAGTTCAATAATTGTTTAATCATATTAACATCATTTGTTTATGAAATAGCGTGGTATAAATCTTAATAACTTTTAATTAGAAAAGCTAGTGAAGTAGATATAGATATTAAACAAGTTCACATTTATTCATAAAAACCGATGCATGAACCTAGTCAAGTTTTATTCAGAAAACTAGATTCAATATTGAACATCAAGCAAATTAATTATTAGTTTATGAAACCGAATATAACCTCTTATAGCTTTTATTTGGACAAAGCATATGGCCGTAAAACATTACGCACATTAAATATTTTAAATAAATTATAAACATGGAGTTGGAGCTCTAATTAGATTTAATGCAATTTGTAAAACGTATAACAAATATTAAGCAAATTAATATTTTATTATTTTCAAAACCATGAAACTCGGTCCAATGATCGTAAATCTCACACAACAATGATTGAGATTAAACGGAGTTCGAACATGGAATCTAGGGATAAAACAAGATTCTAGGCGCTTAACTGCGAGGAAACAGGGGCTTCCAGGGCTGTTTGAAAGACAACCGAGCTAAAAACATAATTACGTATGAAAACTGTGAAGGGACCCGAAACGGGCAGCCAAGGGACGGCGGTTGGATTCTAGCTCGTTCCACGGAGAAAAGGCGTGGCACAATTACTTTGAACTAGTCCTGACTAAGGTTACTTACGCAAGAACTACAAGTGCTTTTCCACAAAAACTCCAAGAGCTGGCTGCCATGGCAATGGCCGGCTCTGGCGCACTGCTCGTCGGCAATTCGGGGAGCGATTGGCTTGTACAGGTGGGAGAAAATGAGGGAGGAGTTGAGCGCGACCTCGGAGGAGTGCTCACCGAAAGTAGTGGTCAATGGTGGTGGCCGAATTTGGCCGTGGTGGCGACAGTTTCGATCCTCACGTGGCGGTGCTCTTCCGGTAGTGGACGGCGACGAGGACAGGCGAGGCAGGTTCAGCTCGGCTCCACGGACATTCTGGTGACATCGGCTATGTTCTAGCAGTGCTTCTTTCCCGGTGAATCGAGGGAACGAACGCCGGCGGCTGGGTCCTCTGGTGGCGGCGCAGCTACGCAGGATAAGGCGGGGCGAGATATAGCAGTCACGACGACGAGAGCTCAGAGGTTTTGTAGGACTCGAGACCCGACGGTGGCGTGGCGTGCCACGAAGGAAGCGATGGCGCGACGGACTCGAGCAGAAGTCCTGCTTGAAGACGTAGGAAGGGGATGACAACCCAAGGGCCCAACGCGTCGGTGAGCCCGAGAGATTGCAGGTGGGAGGGAGGGGAGAATGACAACCGGGGGCCGACTGGTCAGCGACCAGAAAGAGAAGGAGAGATGACAAGGTAGGGGCCACATGGCGTTGAGAGAGAGAGGCGTTGCGGTTGGATGGAGTCGGAACGGGCTTGCGGAAGAGGTCCTCGCTGGGCTGCGTAGATGAATTTCGGCCCAAGAAGGAAAAAGGAGAAAAAAAGGTTTCATTTATTTGAGAATTCCTATTTCCAACTAGAAAAACAAATCCGGATAACTCTAGATATGCATTTAAATCACGAAAAATTCTCTCCAAAGCTCCTAAAACTCCTAGGGAAAAATTCCAAAGATAGAGTTGGAGACCTTTGAAACCAAAAATAAAATATTTGGTGTCCAGGGAAAGGAAATTTAAAGCCTTCTAATAAATAGTGATTTGACTAAGGAAAAAGAAGAAAATTCCGCCAGAAAGATCAGGAAAATTCTCAGGGAAGATTTGATCGACGCTAAACGTATTTTTGAATCTCTCACACTCAAGAAATATTATTTGCAATGGATGGTTCAAATTAATAACAGACGACGCTGACATCATCATTGTCCGTTATTACAAATACCATCTTTAATAATGGTATCGCTGCTGACATCATCATGGACCGTTATTAAAATACAATCTTTAATAACGACGTGGCTGATGTCATCACTGTCCGTTGTTAAAAATCGAGGCTAGGGCTAACTTTAGAGGCGATGTCACCCATATGTTACTAAAAATACACAAACGAGAGGTGACGTCATGCGTCCGTTATTACAAACCATTTTCAATGACGGTGAGAGATGCTGACGTCACTACGTCCGTTATTAAAAATCCAGCACTAGATTTATCAAATTTTAAAATTTGAATTTTTTTGAACGACCTCGGATTGAAGAAAATGAAGAAAATAAGAGTTTTTTAATCTTGAAAAGTTATAAAACTTTATAGTTAATAAGTTTTCTATTTAAAATCATCTAGTTGATGAAAACTAAGTTTGAAAGCGTTCAAATTTGAAATTCAATTTTTGTAAAATGATCTCGGATGGAGAAACTATCAACATGAAAATTGTATATCTCAGAAAAGTTATGAAACTTTGTAATTTGATAAGTTTTTAATTTGAATTCATTTAGAGCCTCAAACAAACGATTTACACTTGGGTGAGTATAATATGTGGGGAAAGAAAATTGATAGTAGACATAAGTGAGTGTGTGGTGTAGTGGTAGAAGAGGTTATGTGTGAGGGAGAGGTCGTGGGTTTCGAAATCCCTCTACTGGCAAGTTGCGAGTTTCATCATAAACGTGATCGAATCCCTCTACTGTCAAGTTGCAAGTTTCATCATAAACGTGATCGGTGAGGTGAGGGGACTGTGCGGGTCTCCCTGGATTAAATATATTCTTTTTATTATTTTTTCGGTGCATTTTGGCGTTATTGAAATGAGCACTATAATATCGCACATGATGACATCATCCGCCCATTATTACATTGCTGAGTAATTTCAGAGATCAAAACTTCAGAGCTGGACACATGAACCGATTGAATAAGGCATTGAGCATTTGGGCCTGATCGAGCCTGCATGAGTCTGGATTCTGTGGTGGCCTGCGGACGGCGGCGATTGGCTCATTGGCTGGCGAGGGATCCTCCATGGATAGCGGCGACTTGGACGTGCGGAAGGTTTCAATATCATTTAGCTAGGTAACTGAGGTACCGAGAACAAATGGAATCTGCTCTAGATCGAAATAGTTGGCCATGAGCAGCAAGCAGGCTGGGGTGAGGAGCTGCACAGGGAGGGAGGCCCGGACAGGGAAACTGCGACGACGATGCTGTGACGGTCAGGTCATCTTCAGCTCGCCGGCCCATTCTTCATGCTACTTTGCCTCGGGCTGACGGGCTTCCGTGAAGGTGCCAAGTCGCAGGCAGCCACCACCGCATGATTCGGGTCTCC
This sequence comes from Digitaria exilis, assembly GCA_015342445.1. Taxonomy (NCBI): domain Eukaryota; kingdom Viridiplantae; phylum Streptophyta; class Magnoliopsida; order Poales; family Poaceae; genus Digitaria; species Digitaria exilis. The sequence goes on from JACEFO010002834.1 coordinate 4,487, forward strand.
AGTTTTCTTCTATCCCCGCGAATCGCCCCATGCCTCAAATTTTGTCAGAGAGGTGATTTTGAGTGTCAGTGACATGTATGGAGAATATGTCTACATGTATACTGCAAAGTAAGCAACTCTAAGATAAAATAATAATGCTGCAAAGTAAGCACATATTGTAACAAGTAAATATATAATTCAAAATTGCAAGATTTGTTATAAGAACAATTTGTACCAAAACTTACTGGAGGCAGTTTATAGTTGTATTAAAAATCCTAATGTCCTACATAAACTACAGAGATAGCTATTGGATGGGAGTGCTTGAACATCTGAAGCACCCTGGTAGACAAAACCAGAAAAGGCGATAAAAGCAACTGAACTTGTTGGGTTTAGGCCAATGGCGCCTTTCGTTTGGGAGCACCGTGGCGTAAATGCCTAAACCCTGCGATCATCACTGCAAGTCGATCTGTAACAAAAGACAAGATGCAAACGCCTGAAAAAAAAAAAGATACAAACGCCTAAACCCTCCTGCCCGAGCGGTTGGAATAGCGCTCGAAAGATTCAACTTTTGCAAACAAGCGAAACATGAATTTAAAGAGCAGCACACATCAACAGAGCAGACAGGATTCCTAGCTGCGAGCAATGCAAAACCCTAGCTCAGTTCTCACCTGTTTTGCGACCAGAGTACTGAGGCGATCAGAGAAAGGCGAGCGAGGGCACCATGCTAAAAGACAACTGCTACTAGGATCATCTGCATTATGTTGGGCTATTTGGCTTAGTAGGAATGATGTGGTATTTGATAAATCTCCAACTAAAATTTATATGCAGATGCTATATCGGGAACATATTGGCTCAGATGCTCAGCACAATTACGAAGGTGTGACAAAGACAGTAGATGATTCAAATGGTATCTCAAAACATGACGGTTTTTGGTCATGCAAATATTGCCAACCATTGATAGAGGTTTAGGAATAGCATTGATCCTTTATAAGCGTCTTTATTAAACTGTTGGGTTGGATATGTTTACATTTTTTTAAATCGTTGGAGTGTGTTCGTAGACAGAGGAGCTACAATGTTCGTAATAATCAGCTGTAGCCTCTTATGAGGTCAAAGCCGGGTACGTTCATTTTCCCATTATTTAAAAAATTATGGACATTGTGTTTCACCCCTGCTCCCACTTCCTGCCTGCTACTGCCGGTGTACACATCAGGAACAGACGATCCATGGCATGGGCCAGCAGAGCAGGGCGAATACGACCGTTATCAGCCTCAACTTCATTTTGCAGCTAGCGTTTGTCTCGATCGGCCAGACAGGGTTGTATCGCTTGCCTGTTGCATGTTTTATGAATCAGTGGTCTGCTTCGATGCTGCTGTGCAATCTTTGATCCATCGATGAAGAAGCCCAAAGGGCGATCGTCGGCGTGCATCCTACTTGATTCCTACCAGAAAAAAAATACAGGATGGTTGTCATCTTTAACTAAATATGTGGTGTGGTGAGACGATCCTAAATATCATAAAAGAAACAATCAGCTGTATATAGTAGAGTCGTAGTATGATTCCCGTAGCAAACGCACTTATGCACGAGCACATGTTCTAGTAAAAATTAATCTAAATAACCCTCTAATCTTTAAGTAAACTACTCACCAAGGTGGTGTTGGCCATTCCCTAAAACCCCGTGCTCGTTCACGGGCTACCAGTTTTACGAGATACTCTCTCCGTCCCTAAAAAGTGTCTTTCTCCTTCCCGAGAAAAACCTACGGCCAATTATATATAAAAATATATTAAAATTTATGTTATAATATGATACTATTAGATAGATATTTAGATATAGTTTTTATAAAAATTATTTAGAGACATAAATATTGCACATATTTTCTACTTGTAGGCACGCACACCGACGACACTCTTTTAGAGACGGAGGGGGTACAATTAGAATTATAAAAAAATTAGATCTCCTAGTTAATAATTATAATTACTTATATTAGGCTTCCTCTCATATTTTAGTACTATCTACTATGACATAATACTCCTATAGGTACACATATTTATCGTATCCTATTGTAATAGCTTTCGTTAGCAAGATAATTGCCCAAAACAATTTAATAATTTCACAAAATGTGAAAACAAAACTCTCCTGCCAACTTTGAATTTGCCCTCCAAAAATGGAAGGAACCACAACAGCCTGCCATGCTCTGCTTCCAACCAACTAGTATGCACAAAAACAGAGCAGCCAACACTCTGCTTCCTCTGTTCTACTCGGACACTCGGTCGCTTCTCTCCCCGCTTGGCACTGACACCAGTAGCCGGCAGCGCAGCTGTGTCACGGGTACACCGCCATGACACAACTAATTCCATCGAAGTCGGCGAGGCACACACAGCTAGTATACCATTTTGACGCTGCTCCCTCTCACATTGATATGGAAAAAAAATCAAATCTGCTACCACAGTAGTATCAGCTCGTGCACTTCTATAAATTAAATCACAGAAGTAAGGTACAATATAACGCTTCTTCATCTTCATATTGTTACTACGGAACACACTCTAACGATGCATGATTCAAGTAATCTTAGCTTCCCGCATCACATATTCACATTTGTAGAGGCTAGCGGTGGTGATTGTTTGACATAATGAAAAAATGCATGTCATCAGATTATTGAACTGCTCTGCCATTAATTAATGACATGCATGCATGTTTACAAATGCCGTAAAAATATATGTACTGTTTAGACATCCATGCTAACTTTTTCTTGGACACATATTTTTTTCGGATCATTGAAAAGTTGTAAAGTACGTACCAAACGAGTGCATGTTAATTACCACCGGGTTCTTGCAGCCACCGGCTCTGTACAGGCAGCATCGAAGAAAATGTTGAGTGCTTAGGAAGTGACGGGGCATGGCCGCGGTGGCGTTGCACAGCTTGGGAAATCAAAAAGAAACGAATTTTTTTTAAAAACATTAACTTGCCTGTAGATAACAAGTCAATAGCATGCATTTTCAATTCGTTCCCAAATAAGCATGCTTATTACCTCCATATACAGAGAAACCACAAGTAGATTTTAAAACATGCTACTAAGTACTAATCGATCATTAGAAGCCACTTACTTCAGGGACGCACGCTGCTTGTTTTTTTCTTTCTTTTCTACACATACGAATGTACGATCGACCGACCGGCGGACCCACCCCATCAGTTGGTCACCATACGTATATAGTACCTCTCAGCTAGCTAGCAGCGCAGGGCAGTGGGCTGCCTTTGCTGTCGACGACTTGACTCGCACTACACGACATGCTGCCATGCATGTGAAGGATCCATCGAGGGATCACTAATCAGGGGCGGAGCTAGACATAAATTGTTGGGGGTGCAGTGCTTCATAGTATTTGTATGATGTCTAACTATTAGTTAGATGGTAAAAATTTGTAGATCATAACTAGCTTTGTATTTTTCTTGGGTGCGGCAGCACCCACACTCCTCAACGCCCCATTCTATCAAGCGGCCCAAGTTACCAAGGTCCAGTCCAAGTATCTGCCCCCGCCGTTCCATAAAGGATGTCGTTATGGGATGCACGCACATGTTACTTTCTCAACTTTAACTCGATTTGTAGAAAAATATGTGCAATATTTATATATCTAATAATTTTTTAAATAACTAGATTCAAATATCAATCTAATGATACTAATAATGTATCATGAATATTAATATTATTTTATATGTAATTGTCTAATGTTGAAAGATGATTTTTTAGAAGCGAGAATGACATCTATTTTGGGACGGAGGGAGTACATCGTAAAAGGAGCAACCAAAAGTGGATTTTATCCATCTTCAGGTAGATAGTAGCTTCTCCACCTTCCACTCGTTGAGACTTGAGAATCGTGCAATTTCAACATTTTGGTGACTAAATGTTATACATGCTCAAAACAAATGATGGATCGTGTCATCCAAAGTGTTGCATTTGAACAAGCGAAATGTTGAACACGATGGTTGAACATGGTGATCATTAATTGGGCTTTGTTGGGCTTTATAGATGCATCTTCTAACCATCTTTTGGTAGATAGATAGGAAGCCCCTGCCAAAAGGAGGGATGTAACAAGTCAATAGCATACATTTTAATTCATTCACAAATAAACATTCTTATTACCTCTATACACAAGGAAACCACAAGAAAATTTTAAAACATGCTTGTTTAAAAATGCTTTGATTTTAGCTCTAACAATGAATGGTTCGAACTGTACAATGTACTCGGTTCGTAAAATTGAACCATACTTTTCTCACAATTCACTTTGGAAGTACACTGTACAATTCACTATAGTCTAAACCCGTGAACACAGGTCAGAGAAAAGGAGGCTAGCTGGCCCCAAAAAGGAGGTGCTGCCTTGGTGGATGTGTCGACCACTTTATTCTTTCTCATTTCCTCTTTCGTCACGCAGTAGTAGACTAGTAGTACCTGAAGCATATCAGTCGAGGTCGAGGAGCTGACCCAGCAAAGGTGGGGTGTCGTGGCTTTGATTTGGATCCTTTATTTGCTCTATTTATATATATCAAATCTTGCCTAATTAATTTCCTCGGTCTAGCTTCCTTAGTTGCTTTCATTCTTTCTGTAGAACAAAATATCCCCAATATGATCAGCTTTCCTCTCTGTATATTATTTTTTTCTTTTCTTGCTTCCCATCTCCACATGCTTCTAGATTATGCTTGAAATCATAGCCGACCGGCTTCACAGATCTGCGTGCCTGTATGAATACCTCGACTTTGCTCTGTCTACCTCTCTAGATCTTAGATTTCTCAGCATCTGTATAAAGTTGGATGAGATTGTGTGTCAGCTTTGGGTTGTCCCTTAGATTTCTTTGTTCCTGCTTATAGTTTTGAAATAATAATTTTTAGTATAAGTCAAGCTCCTCAAAGCTAGCCTCTATGCAATTGTTCATACTGTTTTCTTGTTCCTCTAGACATTACTGTTTATCATCTTTGCTCCTTATTAGAGCTCGTGCAGATCGAGTATACTTTATTGACACACTACTACCAACTCTTTCCTACATATTGGCATGATTGATGTGGAGAACTCGCGTTCGAACTTGATGCGTGTTCTATGTCACCGGGAACCGGGTCGTCTCGGGAACGTCGTTCCTGGTAGGGTACATTTTCGTCCCTATAGGCTTAAAATCACTTTTAAGCCACGTACCACGTTCCTCGATCCATCGATCCGGGAACTTTTGTGACTATGTGCGTGCTAGAATAAAGTTTGTCGTCATTAGATAGCAGTACTGGAGTGCATATCCTCCGTCTAGTGCAGCCTGGCATTTAATTACCTTGCCTACTGGTTAGTGATAGTCGACTAACTGAACTTGCAAATTTTCAGATGCAATTATCGTCTGGTGATTTACTTGTTTACATAGTACGCACGGCTGTCCTGGATGCCCTGGTACCCTACGTTGAGATGCTGATCTAACATGGAGCTGAACCAATTCCCATCCATCCTTCACATTCTCGCTTGTTACACTACTCCACCCTACTCCTCGTTTTATTTTGGTGGGGTCAGCAAAGAATCACTTCTCAATTTCTTATCAGCTCCCCACCCTTCTCCCTCCTAAAGAATCACTCCATTAGAGAATTAAGGAGCCGAGCTGAAGAATAAGGGAACGGAGCTCTATCAAATAGGCCCTTAATTTGGATCCCTTTTTAGATTAAGGAATAGAATGCGGTCTGCCGGTCTCAACGATTAGCTACTGTTTGAGAGCTTACAAGAAACTGCGGTACTTTGACTGCTAACACCTTACAAAGTTTCACAGAAGTTAAGAAAGAAAGAAGAAAAAAAGAAAGAAACTACAACACTTGATTTTCTTCCTAAGATTCCATCCAAATTAGCCCTTGATTCTCTTCCTAAGGTTCCAGCCAAATTTGCTAAAGATCACTCCATGACTGTGATCTCCAATCCTTGACAACACATCTTCAAGATTTTCTTCTCTTCCTGGTTAGATAGTATTGCTCAACACAGGATCCAATAAATCATACCTAATAAGGGCTTGTTCGGTTTTTCATGCTTCATTCCATGGATTGAGTGAACCCATGCATGTCACTCCATCCAAGCCTCATGGAACAGGATTTGTTCCATGAGGTTCAACTCATGGAACGGTGCTGGGCCTTTGAGGCATAAAATGGGTCAAATCATACTGGGTCTCAAACCCTTCCAAACTGAACCGAACAAAATTTTTCGTTGGGCCAAGACTAGCTCCAGGCAGAAACGAACAGACCCTAAAGGTGACCTACAAACACGAGCTAGGTTTCAATCGCTACATTAAGCCTAGCTCCATGCTTCATTCGGAGATCCAATAAGCCTAGCTCGTGTGTGTCTCTCTTTCTTTTGAACGATTTGTCCTCCATCTAGCTTCATATTTTTTCTTTTGGTGCTTCATACCTCCATGCTTCTCAATTGTGATTGATTTATTACCTACCCCATCCATTCCAAAACGTAGATATTTTTCGCATATCTAGGTGCATAATTTTTAGAATGTATATAAACATAGTGTATCTAAGTACATATTAATAATTATGCATCTAAACATGCCAAAAATGACTTACATTTTAGAATGGAGGGAGTAGCAGATTTGCTCAGCTTTGCTCTGTGTTTGCCGTTCTCTCTCTTAGATCTAATTATTAACATGGAAAAAAGCATTAGCAAGGTTGTTGGTCGTTATGAAAAAAATGCATGTAGTTAATATATAGCCGGAGTTCTTTGATCTAAGCAGCAATGTGCGGAAACATTGAAATCTTTACTGTCGTTACTTACTCCATATATGCACACGCTCTACAGAGCGCCACATACCGTACATGAATTCCTAATTTCCTATCCCTGTCATTATATGCTCGCTGACGCTGTATATGATTGCAGCTGCAGGTGTTTGCATGAATAACGCTGAACCTGTCATATAAGCTCTGGACATGCATGCCAAGCTCATATACAACGGATGACGGACTGTGCAGTTGTGTGGGCTGTAAATTTGTAACAAGAATCAAGCAAAAACCAACATGAATTATTAATTTGCAGTCTCTGTCGTGATCGAGCGGACACTAGGAGGGCACCAATTTCCTAGCCCTTGCTTGCTGCTTCCGGGCTGCTCGATATACAGAAGCAAGCAGATACAGAAAGTGGTCAATTCTGAGCGCTCGAGCTCGCCGTCATGGATCTGGTGACGGGGGCGCTGGGCAACCTCGCCCCCAAGCTGCTTCAGCTGCTCGGGGACGAGTACAAGCTGCACAAGGGCCTCAGGGAGAAAGTGGAGTCCCTATCAAAGGAGCTGAAGCACGTCCATGCCACTCTCCGCAAGGTGGCGGCGGTTCCATGGGACCAGCTCGATGAACATGTCAAGATCTGGGCAGACGAGCTCAGGGAGAAATCCTACGACATGGAGGATGTCCTCGACACCTTCCTCGTGCGTGTGGAGGGTCCTGTGCCATCAGGAAAGAAGGATGGCAAAATCAAACGTAAGCTGAAGAAGAAGATGGACAGTCCGTTTACTCTGTTTAGCAAGGGCAAGGCTCGCCATGACATTGCTGGCGCCATCGAAGACATCATCAAGCAACTCAAGGAGGTGGCCGAGCGGCGTGCCATGTACAAACTCGACGATGTCATGGCCAAACCTACTGCCACTTCAAGAATTGATCCTCGCCTTGTGGCTATGAATAATGAGGTGAACAAGCTCATTGGCATTGATAAGTCGAGCGGTGAGCTCTCCAGGATGTTGTCACCGGTGGGCAACGATTCAAATGGGAAGATCAAGATAGTTTCAGTTGTTGGAGTTGGAGGATTGGGCAAGACTACTCTTGCCCAAGCAGTATACGATAAGCTTAATCCCAATTTTGGTTGTCGGGCATTTGTGCCAGTCGGCCGAGATCGTGATGTCAAGACAGTGCTCAGAGACATTCTTATTGACCTTGACAACAAATACATGGACGTCAAATACAATATATTGGATGAAAGGCAGCTCATCAAACAACTCAAAGATTTCCTCCGAAGCAATAGGTACAAATTAGCTACTAGCTTTTTTCAACGTTTCATGTTGCAGTGCATTTTCCGTGTAATTATTCTACTATTAATGCAGCGCGTCATACATGACGTATTGTAGGTCACCAATATTTTGTTTCTGTTACACCTGTTCCAACATACTAGTTTGCTGCCATTTCAAGCATACATCTTTGAGTTTCTATTTTAACGTCTATGCGTGTTTCTTCCTTGAAGAAGCTGTACACTAGAAATACATAGTTTCACCGAAGTCATCAATATAATTATGAGCTCTTAAATAATTTATTATAAACCTGCATAATAAGAACAAAATTTTTTATTCTTTATCTGGTCACGTTTCTTTGTTTATTAGGGGCCTGTTCGGATGAACTAAAGTGGCTTGTGCTGGAGCTGAATCCGGCTGGGGCCTGGGAGCGAATGGACGGAGCCGTTACGGCTGGCTCACTCCGTCACTGCAGGCACATTACGGGCATTAGCGAGCGCTTCACATGCACACGTTGCTAGGAAGCTTCTGGGCGTACGATTAGCGGCACTGGTGGCCAAATGCTGACGTTTAGTGAGGCACCCGTAACGGCTCCATGGGATGCGTCCAGCCAGATAGCTCCAGCCCCAGCCACTTTAGTTGATCCGAACAGGCCGTAGATTGGTTTTACTAACTCCGGCTTTTGACTTGTAGATATTTCATTGTTATCGACGATGTGTGGAGCACTGAGACTTGGAACATAATCAGAACCGCCTTCGTTGAGAATGACAGTGCAAGTAGAGTAATTGTGACTACTCGGAAGCGAGAAGTAGCCAGCATGGCAGATAAGGTTTACTATCTGCAAGCACTTTCAGATGATGACTCCAAAATGTTACTTTATGCAAGGCTGTATGGTGGTGAAGACAAATGTCTCCTTAATCACCCTGCAGAAGCATCTGAAAAAATTCTGAAAAAATGTGGTGGTGTACCATTAGCTGTCATCACGATGGCAAGTATGTTGGTGGGTAAATCTACAGAAGATTGGTATGATATGTGCAAGTCTTTCTATGGCTCTAATGAAGGCCAGCAAATACATGATACCGAGTGGATATTGTCTCTTAGCTACTATGATCTGCCGCTGTATCTAAGGACTTGCTTATTGTATCTAAGTGTTTATCCAGAAGACTATTTGATTGAGAAAGATCCTTTGATATGGAAGTGGATAGCCGAAGGCTTAGCGGAGATCAAAACAGGAACCAGCTTGTTTTAGCGGGGTGAAGAATACTTCAATCAGCTCATAAATAGTAGCTTGATCCAGGCGGTGGAGTCATCAGATGGAGTAATAGATAGGTGTCGTGTTCATGACATGGTGCTTGATCTCATCCGCGAGATGTCAAAAAAAGTAAACTTTGTGACAATCTCAAGTGATGATGGTGAAGGCACATTGCAACGGAACAAGCAGGTGCGCAGGTTGGCTCACCACAACAGACCAATGAAGCAAACTCAGGAGGATGATGATATGGGCACGGCAAAAGTGAGGTCATTGGTTGTCCTTGGGTGTAAACTTGACAGTTGGTTCCTGCACCCAAGCTTTAAGCTCCTGCGCGTGCTAGCAACAGAGGAATGCAGCAGAGATTCAGCAGAAGACTGGCAGGGTCTTCGGCACCTTGGAAATCTACTTCATTTGAGGTACCTTGGGCTACGAGCCACACGTATCTCTGAGCTCCCGGAAGAAATAGGAAAACTAAAGTTTCTACAGATACTTGACCTGCAATATTCTCGCATAGAACTACTGCCATCGGGCGTTTGCCAGTTAACACAGTTGCTCTGCCTACATGGTGACCGCATTATGAGGGTGCCGGATGGGTTGCTGAAGAAGCTGACGTCGCTCGAGGAGCTGCATCTCAATATTGATAACCTGGACGACGAGTCCAAGCGGCAATTCATGAAGGATCTTGGTAACCTGAGCCAAGTCAGGGTGCTAAGCATTTACGGTGTGTCGAGAGGAGGAGGAATGGCGCTGCAGTCAGAGCTGGTGCAGTCGTTGGACAATCTCCACAAGCTCAAGCATCTAGAACTGGTGGTTAACAATTATTATGGTGGAGACAACACATTCGAGTGGGTGGAGTGGGAGGACACGGTGGTGCTTCCGCGGGGTCTCCAGGTGTTGAATTTGACTGCTGTACCGTTCCGTCGGCTGCCATCATGCATTAGCCCCGCTCATCTCCAAAACCTCTACACGTTGTGGTTGCATGTGGAAGCTATCGACGAGGCAGGTCTGCGAGCCCTGGGTGGGTTGCCAGAGCTCCGTGAGCTCGGCTTGACAGCGCGCAGGTCATCGATAGCTTCCACGGCAACTGTAGCAAGCATTAATATTTCCGGCGAGGGCTTCTTCCAGAAGTTGAGGGTTTGCTGGTTGTATTACGGGTGGATGGTCCAGTTGGTGCTGAACAAAGAGGAGGACGACTCAAGGCTGGTGTAGTTTCGGTTAGCTTCTGGAATGGAAACGGAGCTGCGCCCTTTGGTTTATCCAGAACAAAGCAGCAGGAGGACGATTGCAGCACATCAGTAGAAGCAGTACCGCCGCCCGTGATGCCAAACCTCGAAATGCTCCGCTTTGAGGTCCCTGTTAGGGCCTTGTACAAGGATGGTAACGGTGGCTGCGACAATCTTGGGCTGGAGTTCCTCCCTTCGCTTGCCAATGTCCACGTAGATGTTAACTGCGAGGGTGCCCCTGCTGATGACGTGGAGAAAGCAGAGGCTGAGCTGAGGAACGCAGCACAACTCCATCCCATCAAGTTTATACCCAATATTCGACGAATTAAGGAGCACCGAATGATCACACAGTCAACAGAGCAAGGTGACAAGAGGACGGTACGGAGCTAACGTCACTACTGGCAGATGTACCTCTTTACATTGTTAATTCTTGATCCGTTGCATTTTCGTTGTTTTTGTTTCTTCCATCTTCTTGGATGTTCCGTTTTCGGTACCAGTGGCCTTTCATCGCTCATTAATGTTGGCATCCATCTTGTGTTGTGCTAAACAGATTTTATTTTTCGTAACACCTTTTCCTTGTCCCACTCCTCTAGAAGATGATATGGCATGTTACCTGACACCGGCTGCAGGACTGGCGGCAACACGTTTTACCTGACGTAAATTGGGCTGACCTGTGTATCTCTCTAGGTGCATGTACACCCTCTTGAATATGGTGTGTGAAATACTTACATTGCTTCTTAGCTCATGGAAAAAACAAAAAACAAAAAAAGAAAAATGATAAACCCCCCAAAAAACCAAAAAATGGAGAAAAAAATGTTTCTCGGCGTGCACGCCAATGTTAGGGTTTTGGGTAAAGAGTGAGGAGGGGGCTTAGTCGGTCCTTATATAGGCCTGAGGAGGTGGTCCTCGGCGTGCACGCCAAGGGTAGGGCGCGGCACCATGGTTCAAGTTGAGTCAGAAATGGGAGAAAGCATAAGGAGCTTACAGATGCCCCCCCCCTAGGCCCTAGTCAGCTACAGGGAGAGGGAGGAGTGGAGTTCGGCCAGCCGCGGTGAGCTCAGAATGCTCTCTGGGCGATGCTTGCACGTGCCAGGATTCTTGACAGACTCACAATGCCACCCATGGCTGCCAGCTAATGCTAATAGTTGTGCTGCGTTGTAGGATGGAAGCAGTGTGTTAGGGTGTATTTGGTTAGATGCACCATATGATGTATGAATGGATAATTCTGGATGGGATGATTCAACCAATTTTCTTGAACCATTTGGTTCACTCTAACTAGTACAACATTGTACTAAGTGGGATTGTCTCATCCTGGATGAGTTGGTACAATTCACCAAACCAAACAAGAGAATCATTATTATTTTGTATCATGCCATACATGAATCAAATGGTTCAACCAAGCAAACACACCCTTAGTGGTGTGATATGGTTACGGGTTGATTTGGCACCTTCTCAATTCTGTATTATTTTAAACTTGTTGCTCGTTTAAGCATGTTCGCGATTACGGTGTGCAATGATGTAATGCTATAACTGTTTAATTGATGGTACAGTGGTGTCTACTAGCTAGCGACTAGGTCCCCTCTTCTACTACTACTCCCTCCGTCGCTTCCCAAGAAAAACAATATCTTTCAAAATTAATAAGTTATATAAAAATAATATTAATATTTATAATACATCATTTGTATCATTCGATAGATATTTCAATCTAGTTTTTTAAAAATTTTATTAGGGATATAAATATTGCACATATTTTTCCTACAATTCGAGTCAAAGTTGCAAAAGTAACACGTGCACGCATCCCATAACGTCATCTATTATAGGACAGAGGGAGTACTTTGAACCATTTCGTTATGATGAAGTTTCTGTCTCGCGGTGTATAGGACCAGGGATATAATTATATCTGCCGGTGGGTATCCTTACCCATTGCCAAGTCCACACCCACGAGTTTTGGGGAGGGTATGGGGAAAAATTATTTACCCATTAAGAGAGGGGTAGGGTGTGGATATTATCCGTGAGTTGATCGGGTAGAAATGGGTAATCCCCATCACGCTGCTTTGTTTCCAAGGTCGCAGCAGGAGATTCGGCAGCTGTGGCTTCTCCAGTGCCCGTCGCACATGTGCTCTGGCACCTCGCACCTGGAAAAGGAGCGCAATCTCCTTTCACGAGACAACGAGCAGCCACACAGAAGCTACCGAGGCATCTCCCGGTGTGATTCAGCGTTGGATTCGGTAACGGGCGGAGCAACGAATCGGCGGCAAAAGGTTAATCTATTCTTCGCTGATTCTTCCGATCGGTTGGAAAAAATTCAAATTATCAATGTTTTACCTTGATTATATCATATAATATCATTAAGAGTAAAGTACATCACCGGTCCCTAAACTTGTATCGTTGTGTCATACCAGTCCATAAACTCACAAATCGATCGCTTATGTCCTTCTCAAACTTGTTCGCTTGTGCCATCCCGGTCCCTAAACTTACAAATCACCTGTTTAGGTCCTCAAACTTGTTCACTTATGTCATCTCGGTCCTTAAACAGGATGATCTGATTACTTCACATTGAAAAATTATTCATAACTTTTTCATATGAACTCGAAAAAAAAACATGAATACCAGAATTATAGCCCTCGACATGATCTACAACTTTGTAGTTAAAAAGTTTTTCATTTAAAGTTTCTTTTGTCCTAAAATTTAATTTTTAAATTTTAGATTTCAAAATCTCTATATATATAATAATATTTGGAGACCCTTAACATTTATAATTCAAAAACTTTTCAACATCAAAGTTGTACATCGCGTTGAAATCTACAATTTTAATACAAATTTTGTCTTCATTCGAGTTCATATGAAAAAGTTATGAATTCTTTTTTGATGTGATGTTTTTAGATCACTTTTTTGACTCAAATGATACTACAAACTAAGTTTATGTACCCGGATGACACAGGTGAACAAGTTTGAGTACCTAAAAAGGTGGTTTGCAAGTTTATGGACCGGGATGACACAGACGAACAAGTTTAAGCACCTAAATGGTTGATTTGTGAGTTTAGGAACGGGGATGACACAACGGTACAAGTTTAAGGCCCAGTAACGTAGTTTACTCTATCATTAATAATAAAGTCGCTCATGCTGGGCTGCTGGCTTGGAACACATATTATATATACTGTAATATGTATACTCACTGTAACTTTGCAAGCCGGGTCATCAGTCGTCGGACTTTTTTTTCTTTTGGATGAGCATAACTAACAAAAATGGAGGACAGGATCCGGCTTTCACAGGGCAAGGGGAATAAAAGAAAAACAAACACATGCATGCCATATATCGAGGACGCCCACGTGACTGCACACGTTACATAGGTTGCTACCCACTACTTGGATAATTTCTGCGTCTTCCTCCTTTCTAAATTATAGATGATTTTACTATAAAAGGGGCATTAGCCAATAAGATTAGTATCGGCTAAACTTCGGGCTGATATTAATTCATGAATTTAGTACCAGATGGGGTGCATAGTGCCCTTGGGAGTTGTTTATTAGTACCGACTGGGGCTCCAACTTATAACAAATTACAGTCTCCCAACGGCAGATTCCCTTAGCATATTGGTATTGCCACACTCGGTTTTAGAGGACAAACCGGATGCATTCTCACGTGCTTCCAGATCAAAGTTTACACACATACGATGGACTATGGGTGTGTTTGATTGGGCTGTGGCTATGAGAAAAGCTGTTGTGACTGCCGTCCGTGTGGTCGTACGGGGAGGGGGGAGAGAAAATAACGAACCGGTATCACATAACCGATGGTAGGTGGGTAAATAACTCGAACTTCTACCGCTCGTTTGCGCCACAGCTGAAAAAAAAAGTAACTCGGGAGCGACTATGAGATTTGTACCGCAGAAAACCCAACTATGGCCCAAAGTTGGAAAGTCTTTGGTTCAGCTTCTAGCTTTTTTGGAAACCATGATACACAATAAAATATTAAAATATTTACTACACCTCTGAGTGATACAAATGTCTAGCGAAAGTATAAACGAAATGTTTTAACTAATGAGCACAAATAAATGGTCCCATCTCTATAGCCAGTTGACTGGGGAACTCACCAAAAAGTCCTCAAAATCAATAGTTATGCCATCATACTTCTCCAAGACTGAGCCGCAATGTAGCTGTTATTAATACTACAAATAAATCACAAGTGTAAGCTCATGTCCTACTAAGGGAAAATAATAAATTGACATGCAAGGCCTTATAAAGTGGAAGGATGATAGAATAATTATAATTCGCATTTTTAATTGGTCAAATTTTGTTAAGCAACTAATTACTAGAAAATAGAAGTGTATACCAACCCACAAATAATATAGAGCATTATTGTATCACCATCACGATCATCGTCATCATCATATTGTCTGCGTCATTAAATGTAACCATGATTGATTCTCTAGTCAAATAAATTAATCATGTGAGAGTCCAGCTCTCTCATGATGGTGAGCACGACTGATATATCAATTTTTAACACTCTATAATGAAAGGTTGTGCATCTTTAGCCACAATTCACATAAAAGCTCAAGAGAACTTTAAAACTAACCATGCTACACCACACAGGCTTTTTGAACTTTTATAGAGGAACTACTAATGAATTATCATTATGGATTCCATAAGCTCTCCGATTTTAGGTGGAAATATATATTTCTTTATCACAAATAACATATCCCTATATTTTCAACAACAATGCATGCAGGTCCATTGGACCAGCCCAAGCTTGCGGTAACGCCGCGCCCAAGGTTTTCAAGTATTAACAGTTAAGATTACATTTAATGGTGTGATCAATTAGTCTTTAAATATGGATTAGTTAAGTGTATTAGATAGTTAATCTCATCATTAGGGCTGCTTAATGATGGGTTATTATAGCACCCATTTGGAAGGGACATGTCCCTCCCGAATGGACATATGCTCATGAGCAGACACCAGTACAGACCGAACAACCATGTTCGAGGGGTTGCATCCCTTTCTAACAGTCATGAATCATACCCCTTCGTAGGGTATAAATATGTAATCTCTTCCTTGAATCAATACAACAGAGAATAAGTTTGTAACACCCTAATTTTTCTCATCACAATAAAAATCAATTTAGGCAACAATTTTCTTAGTCTTTGATTTTAGGGATTATTAAATTGAAAATTAAATTTTGGTTCTTAAATATTTAAATAACATTTAAATTAGAGTCAATAAAGTCTTTGTTGCATTCATGCTGGTTTGCATATATTTTGAATGTTGTTTGAATTTGAAAAGGTTTGCAAAAGTTTAAACAAAATTCAAAACCTTTCCTTCTTCCCTCTCTCTTTTTCTAGCCGGCCCAGTTTCCTTTCTCTTTTTCTCGGCCCAACTCATCTCGATAGGCAGCGAGGCCCAGTTCCCAGCCCAAGCCGTCGCACGCAGTCCGGCCCAGCCGCTCTCTCCTCTCTTTCTTTTCTTCTCTCTGACATGTGGGCCCGCCTTGTCAGTTTCTTCTTCCCCGAGCGTCTTCGAGCCGGACTCGAGCTCGTGTCCCGGCCGCGCCCGTCTCGACCTCGGCTTTCCCCTTGTGCAAGGCGAGTTTTCCCGGCCTTTATAAACCGCCGCCCGAGTTCCTTGAATCCCCGAACCGCCACCTAAACCCTAGGTCTAGAGCCGCCGCCGCGATTCGCCCTTTCGAGGTCGCTGTAGCCGCTTTGAGCTCGTCGTCGAGGTTCGCGTTGAGGTAAGGAAGTCGCCGAGTCTTTTATCTATCTTTCTCTCGCTCTCTCGAGGTCGCGCTGGCTCACCGTCGTAGCCGAGCCGCCATAGCTCGACGAGAGCTTCCTTCGTTGCGCAATCCTCGTTTAGATCCCCCAAAACGGTCTCCCCATGTAACATCCCACCCTTTTGAGCCTATGTGCCAGTGTATGAAGGGTTGGTAAAGTGAAGATTTTTTTTTAAAAAAAGGAAAAGAGTTGACCAAAGTCAACAAAGTGGCTAAATTTGAAAATTTCGGGAATCCAAGAATTTCTAAATGAAGTTTATAAGTTAAGTAACTTAGTTGGCCAGCAATGGTGTGAAAAGTTTGATAAGAGATGCTTCAATTAAATGGAAGAAGAAAAAGGAAAAATGTTACTATTCCTAATCCGGCAAATCAACACTTAGCCATTTTCTGAATTTGCTGAAAATTCATATGGAGCAGCGATGTTCAAGGCAGATTAGCTATTGATCTGTGGGTGGTATGGCCAAGGTGTCTTAAGAAAAGATGCCAAGGGAACTATGGTGAACAACTTTTATTTTTGGGTCACACTCAGAAACTGGTTAGATCAAGGAGAAAAGCACGAAAGAAAATCAGACAGAATATGTTTTCAGAGATTCAGTGTAATTGACAGCAGATTCGAATTCGTGCAAATTGAGTTTGAATTTGAGGTTTGCTGCAAAAACTTCCAATTAGGAAGTTGTTCTACTAAAGGTGAATTTCGAATTTGTCTTCAGCACCAGAGGAATGTTTTATTCAAATTTCGAGAGTAATTTGCAAAATTCAGTTAAGGTTTCTGAAAATTGGGGGAAGTTGCAGCAGTGACTTTGAAGCTTAAATTCGGCTTCAATTCGAACTCAAATGGGAAAAGTGTCAATGTATGAAATGAAATTGGATGTTTCATCTACAAGTTTCATGTTGGGAGTTTTTGATGTTGCCGTGTGATTGTGGGAGAATTTGAAGCTTCAATCTCTGTGCAAATGGAGCTCAATTGGGGAAAAGCTGACGTCACGGCAAGCAAGCTGCTGCCGGCGTCGAGCGGCGGCCCACTTCACTGGCCACACGTCGGTCGCGGTAGGAGCCAGCTCGAGCGGCGTCGCAGCTGGAGGTGTCACGCCACGGTGATCTCGGCCGCTGATAAAGCTCGACATCGGCCTCTCCTCCTCCCCTTTTGCCGCTCTGTTCCTCTGCTCTCTTCCTCGCCGCCGTTGAGCCGGAGTGCTGCAGCCGCCGTTTAAGCCGCTCCACGTCGTCTCTAGCCACCATAAGCTTCGCCACCGCTCCCTGGTTCGATTCCACCCACTGGTGCTCCTCCTCCCTCATTTCATCGCCCGGCGCAACCGGTTTTGGAAGCTCACCGTCGACGGTCGCCGGGGTAAGAGCTCCTCTCCCGTTCTCGAGCTTGTGTAGTTGAGCTGGCCGGAGTTAGAGAGCTAGGTAGTGAGGCTTAGTGGTCTAGAAGGAGGTTTGGAGGGTTAGTCCGTGGGGTGCGACGTTCTTCCAAGCGGGAACGGCGTTCGCCGCCATGGCGTGCCTCCGCCATAGCAGCCGCACGGGTGCAGCCCCGCTCGGACCTCCACCGGCCGAGCTGGTGTGTGCGCTGGGTGCGGGGAGGTGCACTGGTGCTCGTAAGGTAGTTGTCACCGTGGGTTTCACCGTGGTTGAGCCTCGGTTCGCTCGCCACCGCGTGCCCCGGGCGTGCTTCCGCCATGGCCGGCGTGGTGCGCTCGGGCGTGCGGTGTTGCGCGGGCTGGCTTGAGTGGCGCATGGGGTGTCTCTGGTCTAGGCGGTACTCGTGGGTCGGTTGTGAGGCGAGTTGGGGCAGTAGGCTCGCCGGAGCACGGCATGCCGCCGAGCTCCGCCGCCGTGCCGCGGGGGAACTAGGGTTAGGGTTCTTCGAGCAAGCTTAGGCCTAGAATGGATGCGCGGGGGTGTAAATAGGCCCTAGGGCTAGTTGTGATCGTCGGAGGACCTCGCCGCCGGCGAGCGTGCGTGGTCAACGCCGGCGAGGAGCTCGGTCCGCGCGGGGACTCTGTTCCGCGTGGGCAGGGGCTTCGGGGGAGAAGAGAGGAAAAGCCAGGGGGTTTTCTGTAAAAGACCAAATAGATTTAGAAATAGATTTAAATTGAGTTTCTTTTACTGTTTTAATTCTAGAAAATTATAGAAAAATCAGAAAAATATGAAATAAATTTTGATAAATTCCTTAGATTTTTCTTTATAATCTAAAAATGCTAAACCCTAAAGAGTGTGATGTTTAGAATTCCCTAATAATATCAACTTAGAAAATAATTATTTAACATGGTTAAAATAGTATTAAAAATATTCTAAAATAGGGTTTGTGTGTTATAAACATTTTTAACAAGGAATAAAATGCTAGCCATGAGTAGAAAATAATTTTTGGTCTACTTAGATTTTCTCTTTTAATACATAAATAAAAGAAATAGAAATTAATTCACTCACCTTCTAAAATAACTTGTTCTTTAGGGAAAAGCTTGGGCAGCTTTGTTGGCTTGCAACTGTATCGAGAAATGAACTTTGTGTTATGTTTTCAAACTATTGCATCTCTCATCACTAACTTGCATCGCATATAGAGTCTGAATCTTCGGAAGTGGAGTACGTGGATTTCTCCGACGATCCAGTTCAGTACGAGGAGGTTTTCTTGGTTGCTCAGGAGTCTCAGGAAGCCGTCGAGACCACTAATCTTTTTGAAACCCAAGGCAAGCCCCGGATGCATTTTACCTACTTTATTTCAGAAGATCACGAGTCCAAATATTATGATTTTATGTGTGCATTAGGTTAGGAATTGAATGAAAACTCTTGATGCATGAGCTCCTCCTCGATAGAACTACCTTTGATAGGGCAAGTAAGTAAATGGATTAGAACACATCCACTTAGCTATGCTTTGCCAGGTTTATAATTAAAGGTATTGATCTAGGTTTTCACTAATCCTAGATGAATCATGCATGAGATTATAAGAAAAGAGAGAGTGGGCAGAGGGTGATAGAGTGGATTGACAGGTTCGATCCCTAGTTCTGCCTACTAGTTAAGTCACTAAGGACCGATCCGTTGTTTAAAAGTTTGATCAAGTGATTCTACCTGGTTTCTTACTGGGTAATGGGGCCAGTAAAGCCAACTAGATTAGCTGGCTCGTGGATTGGAAATATCGCTTACCGGTGCTTGCTGGGTCGGAGAAAGGCGGGATCGTCATCTGGAACTCACGGGGTGGTCGCCAGACGTGGGGCCCACGTGGGGATGCTTTCCCGGGTTCGGGTAAGGATATTTCCGGTCTTTGGTCCAACTGATTGAAAGGTTGTTGCGGACAGCTGGCGCAGCTGTACGTGACTGGTGGCTAGGTATCTCCTGCAGGATGTATATGGATCCGGATCAACACTACTCTTGGTTATGAGTGCACTTGATCAGGTCTTAAACATCGTAGAGGAAACAAGTTGAACTGATTTATGTGAGTGATTCAAAATGCTGGTTGAACCTAGTATCACTTGAGTGAAAAAGGTATTTACCACTTAGTTGAGTAGCTAATACTTAACTGCAATAAAACTGCTTTATAAGGACTCATTACTAGTAAGCTTTTTCCGCAAAGGTCAAGTCAGCCAAACAACCACCAAAAGCCTAATCATTATCCTTGAGAGTCTTTTCTTTGGTAAGACGGGTAAGTCTTGCTGAGTACCCTCGTACTCAGGGTTCTTCCCTTGCTGTTTTTCCAGAGGAGGTTCCGCAGGCCGAAGGAGAAGAGGAGAACCAGAAGCACTAGAGCATCGGAGGTCCCGGATGACTCTAGATGTTAGATATTTCTAGTTCTACTCTACTTCTCTTGTATAAATCTAGTTTGTATTTTGAAGCTTAGTTCTATGGTTTGAAGTTAGTGAGGTTAAAAACTCGGTTTGTAATAAATTGCACCTTTCCTGATGTATGTAAAAAGGTAATGCCTGTTATGTTATCCCCAACTCGGTAAAGATCCTAAGCTTTGGTTGAGGAAGTGTTGTCAGTGGATGATTCGGGATGTCCCGGGGACACTCGACAGACTACCGGGTTTAAACTGTTTGAAGTGCGTGCTGGTATTACTCAGGGTTAGGATTACTAGACGCACTTGAGCCAGTTTAAATTGGGCGGTTCTGCCACAGCTGGTATCAGAGCCGTAGGTTGGGGTAACTATGAGGTGTTACTATTTTATAACTTCCGGGACCTATTTTAAAGTATAAAAAGGTAGTGTCGTTAGGTGGCAGTAGTCTAATGGTTGTTGTTTTGCAGATGCTGACTGTTAGCCTATCGTTAGTTACGGTAGACTTTATATATAGGGAGAGCTATACGATGCCACCACATTTTTATACGAGTGGGATACGAGTCTGTGAGGGCGTAGGGAAGACGTTGCATCATATGCATTGCATGTTTTCAAAATTTCTCTTTGGGGGTTTTGGTGTGTGCCGTTGTTGACTTTGGTTGTCTCTACAGATGGAGACAATGGAGCATACGGATCAGGACGGCTGGACCCAGGGGTGCTACCATCATCGCCCTGGTTTCACCCGAATCTTGTGGCAGATCTTGCAGGAAAAGGGCTTTGAGGAGCCACCACTGTATATCTGGAAGCAGTTCGACACTCTGCAGCAGGTGGGGTGTACTGTCTATGTGCACATTCCAGAGTCTGAGACTCATGCCACATGGAAGCTGGACGAGACTCGAGTCCAGGGATTTGAGTTTGAGGATACTGTCCAGACTGCGGCCTTAGCAGCTCTCACTGAGCTATGCCAGAAGAATAAGTTCGAGATTGGTACAAGCTCTGCCAGGTTCTTCCCGCTACAGGATCCAGAAGATGGGGTCTGGAAGCGGCGAGTCAAGGCCTTGAAGAACAAGTCAAGGGTAGAGAGCGATGAGGTTGCAGCATCTTGAGTGGACTACATGGTGTCCATGTTCAGCCTCCTACAGATATGCCAGAAGAGTTACCAGCGCCAGAGGGAGAAGAACACGGATTTCAAGATGAAGATGCTGGGAATGAAGTCTGGTCTGGAAGAAGCACAGCGGGCTATGCTGGATAGGGAGCATGAGATGGAGAGATCAATGAGGGACATGGCTCGTAGGATGGACGAGAAGGATGCGGAGATACAACATCTCAAGGAAGTCGGGGCAGAGACTGCCGCAGTACAGACTGAAGCCATGGGAGTACACACTCAGGAGATGCAGGCTCGCGTCTCGATGCTGCAGGATGAGATTGTCGCTTTGAGGACAGCCCTGGAGCAGTATGAGCATCTTGTAGCAGCTGCCAATCACCCTGTTGAAGCACCACCAGCTCCAGCTCAGGATCAGCCACCAGCTCAGGAGGGAGCAGATGAGGAGGTGGACATAGTGGGTATGGATCCTGCTCTAGCTGCACCACCAGCCCCAGAGGATGCACAGTTCGCCGATGAGGTTCTAGAAGGTTTTGAGGGTTTTGAGTTCGAGGTCGAGGAACACAACGAAGCGCTGCCAGAGGATCCTAATGCATTTGCATGGGCTAACGCCAATGCAGATGGATTTGATCCTGAGGGACACGGACCACTAGAGTTCCATCCCGTGGTGGTGGATGAGGATAGTGATGAGGAAGACCCCAGTGAGATCCAGGGGGAGTCCGGCATGACCACCGTCACCAGTTCTTCGTCTTCTTCGACTTCGTCGTCGGCTTCCAGTGCAGTCAGGTCTGACGGAAGTGAGAACTCCGTCAATCAGCCTGCTCCGATGGAGGGTGGAGAGTGAGACGAGTGTGGTTTAGAGGGTTCTTTTGAGAGTTGAGTGGGGCTTTGAGTGAAGTGTTTTGTGCATATGTACATGTAACCCGTATGCTAGTACTTGGAACTCTAGGGTTGTAGCTCTGTATGTATATCTAATGGCTTGAGTTGTAGGCTCTAACTCCTAGGAAGTCATGTATATGTTCTGATATGGTGTCTGAACCACTGTTATGTGAATGCATATGTGATATATGATGGTTATGTGCTTATATGTCAAAAGGGTTTTTCCGAAAGGAGTTACCTTTCTCTTGTGCAAATCTTGATATACCAGTTAAATGGAAGTTAATGTTCTCTTGCACTGAACTTTTGTAGAATGGCAAATCAAAGGAACCAGCAGTCGAGCTCGAGGGAGGACCCCAATACTCCACCGGGACCTCCTACCTTGACAGACGCGTTTGCACATCTTATTAACTCTGGGACGGAGCAAACCCGGCTGTTGAATTTGATTGCTCAGAACTTGGGCAACCGTTCGTCTGGAAGACAAGCTGGTCAGCAGGGAGTCACGTACTCTCAGTTCTTAGAGACCCATCCACCTGTCTTCAGTCAAGCAGAACATCCACTGGAGGCGCGGGAATGGATCCAGACTTTGGAGCAGAAGTTCCGAGTTATTCCCCAGTGTACGGAAGCCCAGAAGGTGGAGTTTGCAGGACTTCAGTTACAAGGCCCCGCTGGTACTTGGTGGGCGAGTTTCTTGTCTCGTCAACCGGCGGGAGGAGTGTTGAATTGGGAGGACTTCAAGACTGTTTTCTGTGCTCACTTCATTCCTGACGGTATTTTGAAGTTAATGTTGGAGGAATTTCTGCGGTTGCAACAAGGTAACCGGAGTGTGCTGGATTATACTCGGGATTTTGAGCATTTGGCCCAGTATGCTCCAGAACATGTTGATAGTGAGACCAAGAAGAGGGACTGTTACCTCCGAGGGCTTAACGTCCGGATGCAGGAGAAGCTGGTTACCTGCACCCTGCACAATTATGGAGAAGCAGTCAGTATGGCCATCTCAGCTGAGGCGAAGATGAAAGCATTGGATGAATCTCTCAGGCGGGAGGAAGCTCTGAAGAGAAAGACCCCTCCCATGGGAGCCTCAAGTAGTGCTCCGCCACGGTACAAGCTGGTATATCGTGGACCACCACGTCCTACTTTCCGTGCTCCGCAGCCACAGGCTTCACAGCCATCATGGGCGGCGAGGAGTTCTTATAATGCACCTCGCCCAGCGAGTCCTCAGTCTCAAGGTAACCGGTATCCGGCAACGCCAGGCAACAAGCAGCCCTGTTACAATTGTGGCCAAACTGGACACTTTGCTCGTGATTGTCGTCTTCCCAAGCAGGGTGGTAATCAGAATATCAAGGCCCAAACTTCTGGGCAAGGCGTGGGTCAGAGGTTTGTGAGGAAGAAGGTTTTTAATGCCAAGCCTGGCCGAGTTCACTATATGAATGTTGAGGAAATACCGGAAGGGGAACCCGTTATGGCAGGTATGTTTCCTCTTAACAACCAACCCGCCATTGTGTTATTTGATTCTGGTGCCTCACATACCTTTCTAAGTAAAGCTTTTGTTGAAAAACATCAATTAGCCACCCGAGAGTTAAGAAATAAGTATGTGATAGAATCTACTGGGGCAAAGCAAACTACAAATTTAGTGGCTAGTGATGTGGCTTTGAGCTTAGAGGGGCATTTGATAAATGTTTTACCTTTAGTCCTTGAAGATCAAGGGATTGATATAATTTTGGGAATGAATTGGATGACTCAGAATAAGGTTTTGATAGATACAGGATCTAGGGAGATTTGTTTTACTAATGCCCTTGGTCGGGAGGTGAAGATCACTTTACCGGCTCATCAAACCCTAGGTTGTATGGCCAGAAAGACGAGGGCAGTGACTCTCGAGTCAATACCGGTGGTGAATGAATTTCCGGATGTCTTTCCGGAAGATCTACCGGGGTTACCACCCGTAAGAGAGGTGGAGTTCACTATTGAACTTGAACCGGGGACAGCTCCTATATCTAGAAGGGCGTATAGGATGCCACCTAAAGAACTAGCAGAACTGAAAGTACAATTGCAAGAACTACTTGATAAAGGTTTTATTCGGCCTAGTGCATCTCCATGGGGTTGTCCGGCAATTTTTGTGAAAAAGAAAGATCACACCTTACGGTTATGTGTGGATTACCGTCCTCTGAATGCGGTAACCATCAAGAATAAATATCCCTTACCCCGGATTGATTTATTGTTTGATCAATTGGCTGGAGCAAAGGTCTTTTCTAAGATCGATCTCCGGTCCGGGTATCATCAGATCCGGATTAAGCCGGAGGATATCCCCAAAACAGCTTTCTCCACTAGGTATGGCCTTTATGAATATCTAGTGATGTCTTTTGGATTAACAAATGCCCCAGCGCATTTTATGTACCTGATGAACACCGTGTTTATGTCTGAACTGGATAATTTTGTAGTGGTGTTCATAGATGATATTTTAGTCTTCTCTAAGAGTGAAGAAGAACATGCCGAGCACCTGCGCATTGTTTTGCAAAGGTTAAGAGATCATAAGCTATACGCAAAGTTGAGTAAATGTGAGTTTTGGTTGAAAAAGGTACCTTTCTTGGGTCATGTTTTATCGGCTGATGGTGTAGAAGTTGACCCGAGTAAGGTTGAGGAGGTGTTAAATTGGAAACCACCGCAATCGGTAACCCAGGATAGGAGTTTTCTGGGAATGGCCGGTTATTACCGACGGTTCATCCCAGATTTCTCCAAGATAGCTAAACCTTTAACTGAGTTACTTAAGAAGGACAATAAGTATGAATGGAGTGATCTATGTGAAGCAGCATTTCAGAAGTTAAAGAAGTTGTTGACTACAGCTCCGGTTCTAGCTCAGCCTGATATAGAAAAGCCTTTTGATATATATTGTGACGCTTCCGGTAAAGGTTTGGGTTGTGTGTTGATGCAAGAAGGTAGAGTCATCGCCTATGCCTCCAGACAGTTAAAGCGACATGAAGAGAATTATCCTACACATGATTTAGAACTGGCTGCCGTAGTGCACGCTCTTAAGATTTGGCGGCACTATCTTCTGGGAAGTGGGTGCCGTATTTATTCTGACCACAAGAGTTTAAAGTATATCTTTACTCAATCCGAGTTGAACATGCGTCAACGTAGGTGGTTGGAGTTGATTAAGGATTATGACCTGGATATTCACTATCATCCGGGTAAAGCTAATGTGGTAGCTAATGCTTTGAGCCGGAAGGCTCAATGTCATTGTTTAACTGTTCATAGAAGGGCAAAGACCCTATGTCAAGAAATGGAGGAAATGGGAGTTGAAATGGTTATTCAAGGTTCTGTCAGGAATATTGTGATTCCCGACACCTTGAAAGAACAAATTGAGAGAGCTCAATTGAAAGATAAGAAAATGAAAATCTTAAAGAAACGTATCGCTGAAGGAAAACCCGTCTGTTTCACACAAGATGAGAATGGTATCTTTTACTTCAGAGATAGAATTGTGGTGCCGAAAGACTGGGAGTTAAGGAGAAAGATTTTGGATGAGGCACATTTGTCCAGGTACTCTATTCATCCCGGGAGTACAAAGATGTACCATGATTTAAAACAGAGAGTCTGGTGGACTCGAATGAAGCGGGAGATTGCCCGTTATGTGTCAAGGTGTGATACCTGCCGAAGGGTGAAGCCTATCACCCAGAAGGCCGCAGGGTTGTTACAACCTTTAAGTGTTCCTGTGTGGAAATGGGAAGATATTTCCATGGACTTTATTGTGGGATTACCTACCACATCGAAGGGATATAATTCCATTTGGGTTATCGTTGACCGGTTGACTAAGTCAGCTCACTTTATACCGGTCAAGACTACATATCACGCAGATAGATATGCAAACTTGTTTTTAGAACGAATTGTGTCCTTGCACGGGGTACCCAAGACCATTACTTCAGATAGAGGTTCACCGTTTGTATCCCGGTTTTGGGAGCAATTACACCAAGTAATGGGTACCACCTTAATTCGAAGTTCTGCCTACCATCCACAAACCGGAGGGCAGACAGAGCGAGTCAACCAAATTCTGGAAGACATGTTGAGAGCATGTGTATTGACTTTCTCTAAGAAATGGGATGAATGCTTACATCTGGCTGAATTCTCATACAATAACAGCTATCAGTCCAGTATTCAAATGGCACCTTTTGAAGCTTTGTACGGCCGAAGGTGTAGAACACCGTTGAATTGGACAGAGGCTGGGGAAAGATTCACTTTTGGGCCGGATCTTGTCAAAGAAGCCGAGCAGAAGGTCGCTCAAATTCGCGAGCACTTGCGGATTGCTCAATCGCGACAAAAGAGCTATGCCGATAAAAGAAGAGCACCCTTGCAATTCAAGGTGGGAGATTACGTCTATCTACGTGTATCTCCTATTAAGGGACTTCAAAGATTTGGAGTGAAAGGAAAGTTAGCTCCGAGGTACATTGGTCCGTATGAGATTCTGGAACGAAAAGGTTCTGTGGCTTATCGATTGGCTTTGAGTCCACAGATGTCGGCTGTGCACGACATATTTCACGTATCCCAGCTCAAGAAATGTCTGCAAGTACCGGAAAAGATTATCGATGATACTCAAGTGGAACTCAGTTCCGATATGACCTATGAAGAGAAGCCAATCCGAATCTTGGACGAAAAGACTCGAGATACCAGAGCAAGAAGTATCAAGTTTTATAAAGTACAATGGAGTAATCATACTCCCGAAGAAGCTACTTGGGAACAAGAGTCATACCTAATTTCCCAGTATCCTGAGTTGTTTAAGTGAATACTAAGAAAAGTCTCTGTACAAATGTAAGATAAACTTGATGTTTCCATTCTTTATGAAGGAAGCAAGGACTTCGGGCGATGACACATTATCCTTTCCATTGTGAAAACTCGAGATTTATCAATCCTGGAATCTCGGGACGAGATTCTTTTAAGGGGGAAGGGCTGTAACATCCCACCCTTTTGAGCCTATGTGCCAGTGTATGAAGGGTTGGTAAAGTGAAGATTTTTTAAAAAAAAAAGGAAAAGAGTTGACCAAAGTCAACAAAGTGGCTAAATTTGAAAATTTCGGGAATCCAAGAATTTCTAAATGAAGTTTATAAGTTAAGTAACTTAGTTGGCCAGCAATGGTGTGAAAAGTTTGATAAGAGATGCTTCAATTAAATGGAAGAAGAAAAAGGAAAAATGTTACTATTCCTAATCCGGCAAATCAACACTTAGCCATTTTCTGAATTTGCTGAAAATTCATATGGAGCAGCGATGTTTAAGGCAGATTAGCTATTGATCTGTGGGTGGTATGGCCAAGGTGTCTTAAGAAAAGATGCCAAGGGAACTATGGTGAACAACTTTTATTTTTGGGTCACACTCAGAAACTGGTTAGATCAAGGAGAAAAGCACGAAAGAAAATCAGACAGAACATGTTTTCAGAGATTCAGTGTAATTGACAGCAGATTCGAATTCGTGCAAATTGAGTTTGAATTTGAGGTTTGCTGCAAAAACTTCCAATTAGGAAGTTGTTCTACTAAAGGTGAATTTCGAATTTGTCTTCAGCACCAGAGGCATGTTTTATTCAAATTTCGAGAGTAATTTGCAAAATTCAGTTAAGGTTTCTGAAAATTGGGGGAAGTTGCAGCAGTGACTTTGAAGCTTAAATTCGGCTTCAATTCGAACTCAAATGGGAAAAGTGTCAATGTATGAAATGAAATTGGATGTTTCATCTACAAGTTTCATGTTGGGAGTTTTTGATGTTGCCGTGTGATTGTGGGAGAATTTGAAGCTTCAATCTCTGTGCAAATGGAGCTCAATTGGGGAAAAGCTGACGTCACGGCAAGCAAGCTGCTGCCGGCGTCGAGCGGCGGCCCACTTCACCGGCCACGCGTCGGTCGCGGTAGGAGCCAGCTCGAGCGGCGTCGCAGCTGGAGGTGTCACGCCACGGTGATCTCGGCCGCTGATAAAGCTCGACATCGGCCTTTCCTCCTCCCCTTTTGCCGCTCTGTTCCTCTGCTCTCTTCCTCGCCGCCGTTGAGCCGGAGTGCTGCAGCCGCCGTTTAAGCCGCTCCACGTCGTCTCTAGCCACCATAAGCTTCGCCACCGCTCCCTGGTTCGATTCCACCCACTGGTGCTCCTCCTCCCTCATTTCATCGCCCGGCGCAACCGGTTTTGGAAGCTCACCGTCGACGGTCGCCGGGGTAAGAGCTCCTCTCCCGTTCTCGAGCTTGTGTAGTTGAGTTGGCCGGAGTTAGAGAGCTAGGTAGTGAGGCTTAGTGGTCTAGAAGGAGGTTTGGAGGGTTAGTCCGTGGGGTGCGACGTTCTTCCAAGCGGGAACGGCGTTCGCCGCCATGGCGTGCCTCCGCCATAGCAGCCGCACGGGTGCAGCCCCGCTCGGACCTCCACCGGCCGAGCTGGTGTGTGCGCTGGGTGCGGGGAGGTGCACTGGTGCTCGTAAGGTAGTTGTCACCATGGGTTTCACCGTGGTTGAGCCTCGGTTCGCTCGCCACCGCGTGCTCCGGGCGTGCTTCCGCCCTGGCCGGCGTGGTGCGCTCGGGCGTGCGGTGTTGCGCGGGCTGGCTTGAGTGGCGCATGGGGTGTCTCTGGTCTAGGCGGTACTCGTGGGTCGGTTGTGAGGCGAGTTGGGGCAGTAGGCTCGCCGGAGCACGGCATGCCGCCGAGCTCCGCCGCCGTGCCGCGGGGGAACTAGGGTTAGGGTTCTTCGAGCAAGCTTAGGCCTAGAATGGATGCGCGGGGGTGTAAATAGGCCCTAGGGCTAGTTGTGATCGTCGGAGGACCTCGCCGCCGGCGAGCGTGCGTGGTCAACGCCAGCGAGGAGCTCGGTCCGCGCGGGGACTCTGTTCCGCGTGGGCAGGGGCTTCGGGGGAGAAGAGAGGAAAAGCCAGGGGGTTTTCTGTAAAAAGACCAAATAGATTTAGAAATAGATTTAAATTGAGTTTCTTTTACTGTTTTAATTCTAGAAAATTATAGAAAAATCAGAAAAATATGAAATAAATTTTGATAAATTCCTTAGATTTTTCTTTATAATCTAAAAATGCTAAACCCTAAAGAGTGTGATGTTTAGAATTCCCTAATAATATCAACTTAGAAAATAATTATTTAACATGGTTAAAATAGTATTAAAAATATTCTAAAATAGGGTTTGTGTGTTATAAACATTTTTAACAAGGAATAAAATGCTAGCCATGAGTAGAAAATAATTTTTGGTCTACTTAGATTTTCCCTTTTAATACATAAATAAAAGAAATAGAAATTAATTCACTCACCTTATAAAATAACTTGTTCTTTAGGGAAAAGCTTGGGCAGCTTTGTTGGCTTGCAACTGTATCGAGAAATGAACTTTGTGTTATGTTTTCAAACTATTGCATCTCTCATAACTAACTTGCATCGCATATAGAGTCTGAATCTTCGGAAGTGGAGTACGTGGATTTCTTCGACGATCCAGTTCAGTACGAGGAGGTTTTCTTGGTTGCTCAGGAGTCTCAGGAAGCCGTCGAGACCACTAATCTTTTTGAAACCCAAGGCAAGCCCCGGATGCATTTTACCTACTTTATTTCAGAAGATCACGAGTCCAAATATTATGATTTTATGTGTGCATTAGGTTAGGAATTGAATGAAAACTCTTGATGCATGAGCTCCTCCTCGATAGAACTACCTTTGATAGGGCAAGTAAGTAAATGGATTAGAACACATCCACTTAGCTATGCTTTGCCAGGTTTATAATTAAAGGTATTGATCTAGGTTTTCACTAATCCTAGATGAATCATGCATGAGATTATAAGAAAAGAGAGAGTGGGCAGAGGGTGATAGAGTGGATTGACAGGTTCGATCCCTAGTTCTGCCTACTAGTTAAGTCACTAAGGACCGATCCGTTGTTTAAAAGTTTGATCAAGTGATTCTACCTGGTTTCTTACTGGGTAATGGGGCCAGTAAAGCCAACTAGATTAGCTGGCTCGTGGATTGGAAATATCGCTTACCGGTGCTTGCTGGGTCGGAGAAAGGCGGGATCGTCATCTGGAACTCACGGGGTGGTCGCCAGACGTGGGGCCCACGTGGGGATGCTTTCCCGGGTTCGGGTAAGGATATTTCCGGTCTTTGGTCCAACTGATTGAAAGGTTGTTGCGGACAGCTGGCGCAGCTGTACGTGACTGGTGGCTAGGTATCTCCTGCAGGATGTATTTGGATCCGGATCAACACTACTCTTGGTTATGAGTGCACTTGATCAGGTCTTAAACATCGTAGAGGAAACAAGTTGAACTGATTTATGTGAGTGATTCAAAATGCTGGTTGAACCTAGTATCACTTGAGTGAAAAAGGTATTTACCACTTAGTTGAGTAGCTAATACTTAACTGCAATAAAACTGCTTTATAAGGACTCATTACTAGTAAGCTTTTTCCGCAAAGGTCAAGTCAGCCAAACAACCACCAAAAGCCTAATCATTATCCTTGAGAGTCTTTTCTTTGGTAAGACGGGTAAGTCTTGCTGAGTACCCTCGTACTCAGGGTTCTTCCCTTGCTGTTTTTCCAGAGGAGGTTCCGCAGGCCGAAGGAGAAGAGGAGAACCAGAAGCACTAGAGCATCGGAGGTCCCGGATGACTCTAGATGTTAGATATTTCTAGTTCTACTCTACTTCTCTTGTATAAATCTAGTTTGTATTTTGAAGCTTAGTTCTATGGTTTGAAGTTAGTGAGGTTAAAAACTCGGTTTGTAATAAATTGCACCTTTCCTGATGTATGTAAAAAGGTAATGCCTGTTATGTTATCCCCAACTCGGTAAAGATCCTAAGCTTTGGTTGAGGAAGTGTTGTCAGTGGATGATTCGGGATGTCCCGGGGACACTCGACAGACTACCGGGTTTAAACTGTTTGAAGTGCGTGCTGGTATTACTCAGGGTTAGGATTACTAGACGCACTTGAGCCAGTTTAAATTGGGCGGTTTCGCCACACCCCACATCATAAGCTTTCTCCCAAGCCAATCACGGCGAGATTTGGAGTCCGGTAGCGTCGGTTTCGACCAACTCCGGCGATGTTCCGGCAAGGCGCCGCCGCGCGCGCCGTCGCTCTGCTCACCGGCTTGCCCTTTGATCCAGAGCCGTCCGATCTTGATCCAACGGTTGAGGTCGATCCCGACTCGAGTCAAACCGAGCCGTGTCGGTCAGCCAGCCACTTTTGCAGAAAAGCCCCTCGGTTTTATAGAAATCAACCCGCGGTCCAAGCCAGTTCAAAAATAATTAGATCTAGGTCCTGTTTCTTTCAGTTTAGCCCCTGATCTTTCTAAAAATCTAACCCGCCGTCCTGTTGTGTCGTTTTTCGTAAAATTCCTTCTGTTTTTATATAAAATTACGTTTTAGGTCCCTGGTTTCTTCTGTTTAAGTCCCTGAAGAGTTAGATTTAGTTCAAAGAAGCCCCTAAACCTTGTTTTAGCCATATCTTAACCGTTTTAAATCCGTTTTGAGTGATCTTTGCGCTCACGCGATCGTCTCTTCATCAAGAATAGTTCTAGACACGTCTTTGCATCTTTAAAAGTTGTATGGTGTATTGTTTTGCTTTTATTGATTGAATGCTTGTGCGAATCGTGTAGAGAACGGTCCGTTCGAGGGAGATCAAGATCAAGTCTACGAGGAGGAGCCACCGCAGTTTTGTGAGCAAGGCAAGTGGATTTCCCCCTCAGCATACTCTTTTGAACCCATACACATTGCATGACAAGAAAGTTTATATTTATGTTCGCGATGCATTAATTCGATGGGTCCTATGTAAGGATGACTAGTCTTTTACACCTAAGCCTTGATACACCGGGTTTACTTTTATGTTGGGTAGCTATGCTAGATGCTTAATCTTGGTTCATGATGGGTTCTATCCAACATAGATGAATATCCTTATTATTTATATCTTGTTATGTTAATATAAGATCACCATGTTAATCGGAACATGGAGAACCACCCAGGATTAACCGTACAACCACAATACTATATGGCTCTGGTCTTGGCTAATTAATTAGAAACCTTGGTTAGGAATGATCTTACCGAAAGGGCATGGGGGGTGGCGGTTGACGGTGTATAGCCCGGTTCTCTCGGGAAGTGGGCTTGGCTAAGACACTATACCCGTTAGGGCGGGTTATGCCTGCATCCGATCCGGAAACCTTAGCGGATTGTTTCTAACTAGGGAATCTTTGTAAAGGCCTCGTAGCGTCCCTATGCAGTCACACCTCAGAAGTGTGGTACGTGCCTGGCCCGCACTGCATGGTTGGGTCTAAAGTTTTTCGGAGCTTTTACGCGAATTGTGGTGAAAGTGTACAACCTCTGCAGAGTGTAAAACTGTTATAACAGCCGTGTTCGCGGTCATGAACGGCCTGGACCCTCACGTGATTAATCTATCGAAACATGAAATCAAATCATTGCATGCATATGTTATTGGTTATGTTTATGATTTACTTTATGCTTACTTATTGTTAATATGGGGTGGTATATACTTATATCTTAGTAAATAGTTGCTTGTCAATAAAACTTGACCAACTAAAATGCTGACCGCTGCAAACCAAGCCTTTCCTTGATAGCTTGCATAATTCCCCCACTTGCTGAGTACCAACCATAAGTGTACTCATCCTTGCTTATATTGAATCAGAAGGTAATAATGGAGCGGAGTACCTCAGCGATCTTGATGAGTTCTAGGCATGTGTTCCACCAGTCAGATGCCTGTGGAGTGCTTTTGGAGTTATCGTCTTTAGTTATCGTGTGAACCAGTTTAATTTGGCCTTCGCGCCTTAGTCATGAGTGTAATAAATACTTTCTTTATCAAATATTCGTTTGAGTATTGTTTCTGTTGTTCACTCACGGTCTATCATATGTGTGAAATTTGATCCTGACACACATATGAGATGTACTCGGTTTTCTTTCTAAAACCGGGTATGACAGGACCTCCCAAGCGTCGCCAACAACCTCCAATTCCGGCCGCCACTGCTCTTCTCGTCACCTTGTAAGCATCTCTTCGGGTTTCCCTCGCTCTCCTCCCTCTTTTCCCCCACCTGGCCGAGCCAATCGCTCAACACATCGCCGGCGAGGCCAACGAGCTGAGCTGCTCAGCGCTCTGTTCGCCATGAACAGAGCTATGAAGCTCTTACGATTAGGTTCTCTAGGAATCCTATAACTAATGTTGCATTCTTTGTGTCTTGAAGATTTTGTAGAAAACCCCTAGATTTTATAGTCCCTTTCAACTTGAACCGGAGCCTTGGACTTTTCCACATCCAACCCCAACCTTTGATTTAATTGCGAGCACTATTCTCTGTTCCTTGCAAATCTTCTTAGAAAGCCCCTGAAACCTTTAGACCCTCACGTTTAGATCCTTGTTTCCTTGTTTAACGCATAAATTCCGTGTTTTAACTCCGTTTAATCTCAATCTTGTTGCGTTAATCTTGTAAAAGCATGAAGTTTAGATTAACATCGTTGGTTACTAAGTTTCATGTTTTAAAAAATAAATAAAATGTTAACTTGTTTAATATTTGTTATATGTTTTACATATTGCATAAAATCTAATTAGAGTTCCAATTCCATGTTTTATAATTTATTGAAAATATTAATTTGGTTAAAGTTGACGTATCCTTCTACCTATGCTTTATAAGATCATATATGTTAATCGGAACATGGAGAAACACCCGGGATTACCCGTACAACCATAATACTACATGGCTCTGGTCTTGGCTAATTAATTAGAAACCTTGGTTAGGAATGATCTTACCCAAAGGGCATGGGGGTGGCGGTTGACGGTGTATAGCCCGGTCCTCTCGGGAAGTGGGCTTAGCTAGGACACTATGCCCGTTAGGGAGGGTTATGCCTGCTTCCGATCCGAAAACCTTAGCGGATTGTTTCTAATTAGGGAATCTTTGTAAAGGCCTCGTAGCGTCCCTATGCAATCACACCTCGGAAGTGTGGTATGCGCCTTTGTGGTGCAGCATGGTTGGGTCTAAAGTTCTTTTGAGCTTTTACGCGAATTGTGGTGAAAGTGTACAACCTCTGCAGAGTGTAAAACTGTTATAACAGCCGTGTTCGCGGTCATGAACGGCCTGAACTGTTGATATTAAATTGTTCTGGTTATTTCCGTGGCCTTGCTGAGTACCAACCATAAGTGTACTCATCCTTGCTCATTGCTGCTCAGTATTCAGAAGGTGTGTGAAGTTGTTGAAGATGATACTAGGCGTACGCAGCCCCCAGCCAACTGCTGCCTGTGGTGAAGAGTTCAAGATTCCGCTGCTAGAATACGTTCGTATTGTCTTTATTTTATTATTTCCGCTGTAACTTTGAGTTCTGTTTATTCATGGAGTCTATCATATGTGTGAAACTTTATCCTGGCACACATATGAGATGCATCTGGTTTCCTTTATAAAACCAGGTGTGACACTGTAGATCCGTTAACTTTTCCTAAATTTTCATCTAGGTCCATCAACTAAAAAACCGGTCATCTAGGTCCATGATCTATTAAAGTCAGATAGTGGAGGTCCATAAACGTCCACATAGGCATCTTTTCTCTACGTGGCGACTCGAGTGTGACAATAAAATAAAATAATCCATTCTATCTCTTATTTTTTACTCTCTCGTTCTCGTCTTTCTCTCCCTCTGTTCTGGCGGTGCGGCCTGAACGCCGTGGCCGGCGGCACTGGAGCTTGGCCAGCAACATAACTCACTGCCAAACACAAATCAACCATGCCCAGACCTCTACGCCCAGGCTTGTCTCCGACGAGAACCTGCCAGTTAATATGTCGCCGGCAAGGACAAGGGCATCGGCAGGAATAAGGTTGAGTGAGAAACAAAAAGACAAATGAGCCTTTTGTAATTTATTGTCACACTGACATCGCCACGTAGGCAAAAGATGCCTATGAGGACGTTTATGGACCTCCACTACCTCACTTTAATAGATCATAAACTTAGATGACTAGTTTTTTAGTTGATAGACCTATATGGGACTTTAGAAAAAGTTAACGGACCTACAGTGAAATTCGCTGAGCTGCCCCTAATTTACACACCGTTAGCAGCGGTAGGATTAAAAAAATTAAAACAAATAAGAAAGCATTTCATAATATTGCAAAAAGACAAGAATGCCCTTATCTCTTTCAGCCCTTCTCCCTCTTCCCTCCAGGCCACTCGACGTCCTGCCCGTCTCCACCCCGACCGAGCGCTAACCCTACCGCCGGGGTCGTGGGGTGCGCGACGGCGGCCTGGGGCGCGCGCGCGGGCGGCGGGAGGGCAAGGCAAGGCACGGGCTGCCGGCGCTGGGCGCGGCGTATTGCGGCCTTGCGGGCGCGGCTGCAGGCTGCTAGGTGGTTCCTCGAGGTGTCGAATGCAAACGAGTTGGTCCTGATGTGCCAAGTTATGCTCTTCATTTGCTGATTTGGTAACTGCTCTAGTGATATACATAATTTCTTCTTATTTTTTCAATTAAAAAGCAATGATGGTTCAAAGATCTTGAATCATGATTTATGACCGAAAATTTCACCACTGCTAAGTGATTATCACCGTGCGATAAAAGCCACCTGCCTGCAGTTAATTTTGGGCACTGAACAGTGGCACGCACCTTTTCAGTAGAATTCAGAAAATTCCCTGATAGTCAACTGCCATTTGAGATGGGGCTCTGAATGCATACATCTTTTTAGTGAAAGCAATGCTTTTGGGTAGTTACTCTGAAAATCTCGCCCAAAGGGTTTATGTTGTGAGTAGCTCTTGTTTTCCTCGTAAGGGTTTTCCATTTGTTTTCAGAAATTTCACCTCAGTCTTCTGGCAGAATCTCACCTGGCAAATCTTGCTCTGTATCCTGGAAGGTCTGAGTTGCCAAGCATATATTCAAGCAAATGATGCTTTGTATCCTGGAAGGTCTGAGTTACTCTGTATCTTTTTAGTGAAAGCAATGCTTATTATCCTTGGAAAGGAAACATGAAGGCACAATGTACTTTTCGTTTTATGAATTGGAGTGTATAAAAGTCTTCTTTTCATGTACAGAAGATGGAACCGAAGTTCAGATGGAAGGATTAAATCATTTGAAATTTCTAGATCAATATTTTATTAATAATTTTATGTTATCCTAAAAAAACAGGGGTATATGAAAAGCTGAAATGCTGCAAATTGAATGTCAAACAAGGCTATATTCACAAAGTTCTAGGGGTATATTCGCATGGGCAAGGTTGTCTTTTTTAACACCGCTATGTGCTGTTAACAAAGTAGGGATAGAATGAGGCTTCGTTTTTTAATAGTAGGGGTAAAAACACAAAGTGAAGAAAAGTGGGGTAAAATCAAAATTGGAGATCAAAACAAGGGTAAGAACGCAATTGCCCCATTATTATATGCTCCTGTTAACATTGAGCTGCAACACAAGGAAATGCCCTTTTGTTGTTCACGCACAGTTTACCACATCTGATGCATTAAACTGCTCGTGCGATGCTGAGAAGTTGGTACACATTTTATCCAGTTAATTTGTCACCATGCATGGTTGGAAGAACACAAAACACAATCCATTTTGCCCGTAGCAGGTACTTGTGGTAACCGAATTAATCTTTTACATGGTGACCTGCTTGAATCTAAGGTCGAGTAAGTTTCTTCAGACTGGGAAGCATCCCAGTTTCAAAGGTGTGAACGACGGTGAAGTCCGACCAGCGAACAGAGTATAGA
The DNA here is from genome assembly GCA_015342445.1 of Digitaria exilis. Taxonomy (NCBI): domain Eukaryota; kingdom Viridiplantae; phylum Streptophyta; class Magnoliopsida; order Poales; family Poaceae; genus Digitaria; species Digitaria exilis. The sequence continues at coordinate 41,091 of JACEFO010002834.1, forward strand.
ATGTAGATGGCCAAGACGGGAGAGAACTGAGCGAGGCACACCTGGGTGGCCCGTGTCTTGTAATTTGATAGCTTTGCAGTTTGCTTGAAGGATGTGGATCACAAGCAACCACGAATCCACGATCGAGCCATGGAGTTCACAACGGGAGCAGCACTGCGCACTCTGCTTTCCAAGCTCGGCCAGGTGCTCCAGGATGAGCACAACCTTCACAAGGGCGCCAAGAAAAACATCAAGTTCGTCACAGAAGAGCTCCAGAGCATTCAAGCTGCCCTCCAGTGTCGGCACTGGAGCAGCTTAGCGCGCCGGTCAAGATCTGGGCCCACGACGTCCAGGAGTTGTCCTACGACATGGAGGACATCGTGGACACCTTCCTGGTGGGACGCGGATTCAGTGCCTTTGCTCAATAAAGGCCAGTGGTACCTTTGCTACGTCTATTTTTGATCCGACGTTCGAGTCCTTCTCCAGTAGATGGACCCCTCGGTCAGCCAGAGAGCCGCCTCTCTTCCTCGGCTCGCTCCAGCTCGTAGGATTCTGATCCCGATCCGCAAAGCACGCTGCGCCGCCTTTACCGGCCCCTGCGTGCCGTGCCGCGCCGCCCTCCATGCTTCCCGAGCTCTCCGGCGCCACGACGTCAACAAGAGAGGAAGGCCCACAGCATGCAGCCGCGCCGTCGCAGATCTGCGGCAGGCCGCTGAAACGAACCGGACTTTTAACGACAAAGTCCGACTCCCTGTACCATTGCGATAGTCCCAGGAATAGTGCTACCGCGTACAGAACTCATCTCAGTAGTATATCACAGACATCCATTCGAATTACATCACATGTCATAAATATAGTAACCAGAACAAGTCTCTGGAATAAGTACATAAGCCTCATGGGCTGAAAGCAACATAAAGTAAATGTAGCACAGCGGAAACTATCAAGCGTCCTCCAAGTGGTCTTCTCTCCACAGGCAATCTCCTGAGCGTAGCTGCAGCCTAGTCGTACCACCCATCATGGTTGAACTCGTGCTCGGACTCGTACCCTGCGAACTCACAGACTGTTCCCAAGGAGTGGAACAGATTCACGTCACCATCCGTATGCAAGCTTTAAGTAGCCTAATTCTAAGGGGAAAGAAAACAACAATGAAAAGGGTATAGGTTTCCTAAGCAGTAGCAGCAGCATATAGTATCATCATTCCCATATCCCTCTTTTACCACAACTCGGGCCGTCCTGGCTCACCAGGCCCCGTCTCGACACAACACCTCCATCTCTCGGGCGATGCGCGGGCTCCCATCCCCGGCATCTCAAGAGGTACGGACGGATCACAAGGGAAACGGAGCTCAATCTCCTCTCTCCCCCTTCTCCTCCTCTGCTTCACGTTCGCGGCGGTGGTGAAAGGGGATTGACCTCGTGGGAGCGATTGGGCTCAAATTGGGGACTCGGGCTACTACTTGTAGGCGAGGCAAGTGGTTTGAGGTGGCTTGGGCGAGGGGCAAGGCGGTTACGGGTCACACGAATCGCGTGACTGCGCCGTGACGTTGGCGAGCGCGAGCGCGGGCTCCGCGGCGGGGATGGGTGGCCGCCAAGGCTTCTAGAGGCTTCCTAGGGGCTTGGCTTGGGCGAGGGGTAGGTCTAGCGGGCGCAGCGGGATCCCGGGTGCGAGCGCGCGCGCGGGCGCGGCGCGGGATCGCGAATCGCGTGACTGCGCGCGAGGATGCGGGAGGAGGAAGAAGCTCCTGTGCAGTGTGCGGCGGACAGGTGGGTCCCACCTGTCGGCGCGGCGAAGAACGGACGAGTGGGCTTCTGCTGGGCTGGCACGAGCGGAGAGTGGGCCGAGCGCGCGGAAGAGAAGAAGCGATTCGGCCCGCGCGGGAAGAGAAAGGGAAAAAGAAAAGAGAGAGAGAATTGGGCCGGGAGTTGGCCCAATAGCAGTTTTAGCCCATAGGTTTGAATTTGAATTTATAATTCAAATTCAAAAGCATATTTATAATTCAAATGAAATCCAAACAAATCCAATTAAAATCCAAATGAAATCCAAATGCCACTCTAAATATATTATCCTTAAATAAAATATTATTTGCTAGGATTTATATGAGAGAAGAATTTGACCTTAGGCAAATTTACATTATTACACATTTCATTCAAAATTTTTAAATCCACATTTTAAACATGCAAATTTTGGAATGTTACAGCCGCACATGCCAACGCCAGCAGAGCAGGCCAACGCCATGGTGTGACGCCGTTGAGGAGCAGGTTTGGCTTGCAGTGGCGATGCCTCCCTCTGCGATAGCCTCGTTGCGTTGGTCGAAGGCTCCAAGCCAAACAGCAGTTTGATCAAGTTATGTGAAACATTACCTTCACCGTATCACAGACTACGATATAAAATAGCTGGTTGGGCTTAGATATTATGGTGCCCGCATTATAGGATACACAATAGAGTTGGTTAGGCTTATATACTACTAGAAAAGCTCGCAGCGTCGCCGCAGGAGACGACACTGTGGTCGTATAAATATTTTTCTTAAATGAATTGCCAAAGTATGTTAAACTTAAAAATTCGCTCTGTAGAAAGGTTTTAGATTTTGGAATGTGGAGTTTTTTTTAAAGTGTATCTTTAGTTGAAATGTGCAAAATAGCGAAGGGAAATGTTTTGAAATCTGGAGCAATATTTATGTTGAGAAGTTATTAATTTGTAGGTGTTTAGTGCTCGGATGTTGAGTTTAATAGACAAATTGGAAAAGAGCTTTACATTTTAAAGGTTGCTTTGTAGCAAATTAACTTACTGATTTTGAAACTTATCTAATATCCAATATTTTTCAATTTGAAGATATTTCAGTATCCGAATCGTATGGTCTTCGGATCGCATATAAAATTATGCAAAAAAATTACAAAAACACTTTGAATTAGATTTTTTTGCACCAAAAACTTAAGTCTTCAAATTTTCAGCAGTCCTTGTATTGAACACTTTTTAATTTTAAGACATTTGTACCACATGTAAATATTTGTGCGAATACATTGGGAAGTATTTTCAACTTAAAATAACCTCTATAATGAACTCATGTGTTTTTGAATTTTGAGCAAATATGATATTGGAAACCTTTTAATTTTGAAGTGTTTTCGTCCTTTAGGCACCCTACAATAATTTTTCTTACGTGAGAATTTGTGTGTCTTTAGACATTTAGTATATGTTATACCAAAATAAAATATAAAATTAGGTATAAATAATCGTATTAGATTATTCAAATTATAGTCACAAAAAAACATTCGACATTATGTTAATTTAAAATAACAAATTCAAAATAGCTCAAATAAAATATTATAATGTTATATTGATGAAATAAAACAATAATTAATGTAATATAACATCTTGAAAAAACCTTTAAACAATATTTGTAGAATCGTTTTTTAAAAAAATACAATGGGTCCCACCTATAATGGTTTAGTGGGGCCCACGGACGGTGGGACCCACATCGCCGGGTCCTGTGGGTCCGACCCACATCGCCGAGTCCTATGGGTCCAAAACGGGGCTCATCATGGGGCCCACGTCTACATGTGGATCACATGCCCTGAAATTGCTTCAAATATGAAAAAGACCAATTTAGACCATCGGTGTGGCCCATTCTAGCCCGAGAGATTGTGGATGATGTGGCGCGATAAGATCACCTAGTTTGGGTCGAGGATTATGCATGAGAAGATGGTGTCCATAGCTTGCTTTATTTTATTTAAAATAAAATTATATTTTCAAATTAACTATTTGTTTTTGTTAAAAGTTCGTGCTACCTTTACTAAGGAAGAATGTTTTAAATTGGGGCCTGGAAGACATATGTAAAGATCAAGTGATGGATATATATCGCAACTTCGCAAGAGAAAATGGTGGATGGAACCGACGTCAAAAACAGGGAAATGGATGGACCACTGAAAAAAAGTTACTGATGCGGCCATAAAGGACGGGCACTAACGTACTGGAGAATGGAGCTGATACTGTTGAAACAAGAGGTATAGTTTAGCTGTAAGGCTATCTCCAACGATGCTACCTAAAAGAAGACCCATTTCTAGCAAAAGGGTCACCTACAGTGAATGCATCACCACCCAAAAACTTATCTTCTCCAACAGCTCACGCATATTCCAAACCCAAAAACTTATCTCCTCCAGCAGCCGCCGTGCACAGCTCCTCCACCCGCCGCCGTCGCGCGGAGCTCCTGCAGCCACCGTCAGACCGCCGTGCGGAGCTCCTCCAGCCGCCGCCGTCTGCCGCACGGAGCTGCTGCAGCCACTGCCAGCTGACGCGGGAGCTCCTGCAGCCACCACCGTCCCGCCGCCGTACGGAGCTCCTCCTCCAGTCGCTATCGCGAGAAGCTCCTCGATGGAGAACTTGCTAGGCAGTCTTCTCCCCTGCCATGGATCCACCGTCGCAGACAGCCCACCCAACATCGATTTCTCCTGCGCATGCGAAGAAATGGAGGGGGAAATGCGTATGCGAAGAAATGGAGGGGGAAAGAAAAGAGGGCGGAGCGGAGACGCATCCGGACCGAGCGAGACGCATGTTTGCGTCGCTCGTGCCGCGTGACCCAAAATGGATCGTTTCTTTGGGTAATCTGTTGGAGACGTTTTTGCTACTCAAAAATACTATTCACGACGTAAATTTGGGGTTGGGTCACATCGTTGGAGATAGCCTAACTCGTTGGCTTTGGTCTACTCCCTATGTCGTTATAGGATGCGTGTACATGTTACTTTCTCAACTTTGACTCGATTTGTAGAAAAATATGTGTAACATTTATATTTCTAATAAAATTTGTTAAAAAACTAGATTCAAATATCTATCTAATGATACTAATGATGTATTATAAATATTAATATTATTTTATATGTAATTGGCTAATGTTGAAATATGTTATTTTTTCTTGGGAAGAGTGAGTGACATCTATTTTGGGACGGAAGGAGTATATTCATATTAAAAAATCTTTCCATATTTGGTCTGGGAGGAGAGTGATGTCTTTATGGCTAGTCGTAGCTATCCTTGCGTAGATGGGATACTATCAGAAAGTTACGTACTCAAAACTTGTTTTCTTTTTTACTTCAGTAAGGAACGGTAGGGGTCTAGGACTAAAAACAAACTTATGGAGTGAAGTTGGAGATGCAAATAAGGTCTCATGGCAGCCGATATGATCGATCATCAGAAGCCACTGACTGCAGGGACGCACACTGCTTGTTTTTTTAGATGGGTGGAGAAAAAGAATTTTTTTTTGGATGCGTGTTATGTTATGAGGAGGATGAATAGAAAAGGTGAAAAAGAAATTTTTAGGAATACGTGTTCTGTGAGGGGATGAATAGGAAGTAAAAAAAACTTTTTGGAATTTCTTTCTACACCTACGAAGGTACGATCGACCGACCGACCCGCGGGCCCGTCCATCAATCGGGTACCTCTGAGCTATAGCTAGCAGCGCAGGGAACTGCCGGCTGCCTTTGTTGACGACGACTAGACTTGGCTCGTGCTGGCTCCACTTGACTCGTCCTACTCCCTCAGTCCTGTCGTTTCTCAGTCCTGTCGTTTTGGTGGCTGTGCCACAAATTTAACTAGATTTATAGAAAATACGTGCAACATTTAAATTTTTAAATAAATTTTATAAAAAACTAGATTCAGATATCTATCTAATAATATTTAAACTGTGCTATTAATTTGAATATATTTTTATACATATTTGATTAAATTTGTTTATCGGAAAGTGAGAAAGACATTATTTAGAGACTGAGGGAGTACACAACATGCTGCACTGCAATGCATGTGAAGGATCCATGATCCATCGACGGATCACTAATGGGGATGGGTAATTTTGCTTTTGGTATCCTTCAATATTGGCTTTAGCTAGAGGGCACTACACAAAAAACATCTTTGCTGATGGACACTCCTTCGACTACGGCAATTTGCTGAGGAACACCGAAACTATTAAAATAATATTACTTTTTATGTGTGGGAAGAGAGAACTCAGAGAAAAATGCCACCATTCTAGTGGGTCGATATGTCAGATCAGAGGGGATTTTTTTTTTCCTCCGTGAGTTTGTCACCCATGCGCACGGCTTAGTTCCGTGTCGCCGTGCAGCTGATGTAACGACGGTCGCGACATTGATATGCAATAATGCAAGCCACGGCGCCGGAGCAAAAGCCGAGGTAAGCACAATCCCTAACCTCGTGGTGGCTGCGGGCGAGCTGGAACCCACTCGTTTCTTCTCCGTCCCCAAGTGGTACTCTTGGTCACCCAAATTAAGCTGAGGCCGGCCCCGCTCTCTCCCTGCCCATATTTAGTTCACACTGAACATTCAGATGCTATTTAGTAGACTAGATATTAATCAATTATAAAACTAGTCAATCTATTATGTCTAATTAATCTATGATTAGTATATGCATGATTACTGTAGCATCATGTTGTCAAATCATAGACTAATTAGACCCAAAAGACATGCATGAGCTCTCACTCATCGTACCATCGACCGACTGGACCCATCCATAGGTGTGTTTAGATTGCGGAAAGATTCCCTAAAAATACACTGTTCACAAAAAAAACACGGTAGATGAATAGTGTTCTATGAGTGAGAGAGATAGGATGTATAGAAAAAATTTAAATAAATAGTATTTTTTGAGGAATCTTGTAGGACCTAAACGGCCCCGGTCGTTTTTAACTCACTCACTCAGCTGACTAGCAAAGTACCGGGGGTCCGCCTTTGCTCGGTGACGAGGACGACGACTTATTAGCTTGACTGACCATAGATCCCTGCAGATGTGTGCCATGCAATGCATGTGAAGGATCGATCGATCGATAATGTACACTTCAATTCGTTTCTTCTCCGTGGCTAGCAGCGCATCGCCAGATTCTGATTGTCCAAATTGCTACTAGTTTAACCTCACTTAGATCATTAATCCGTGTGCCCGAGAACTGGCTTCAAAATTTTAATGCTCAAGAGGACATTACTATTTTAACAGGAAGCAGCGGCTCCGTGTTGGGCAATATGAAGTTATCCAAGTGATATTATCTTTGCTAACGTTATATAAGCACCTCTCCTTTATGCAGGTTATTTTTAGGAACCTATTGACTACTATTTTTTAGTGAACCTATTGACTACAGTTTTTGTTAATATTGCAGTGTGATGAGGAGAGAAATGTATTCATGAATGCGAATGCTTCTTTGGAGATGATAGCCTTAGAACTGTCTGAGAGTCACCAATGAAAAGGATAATAATAAACTTTGTTAGGCTTAATTTTCCTTTTTATTTCTCTTTTTATATCCAGCAATTGTTGGCGAGAGGATAATATTTGAAGGTTTTCTATGCTAAACCGTAAAGACCAGAAATTCCATTATCTAAAAAAAGTTAACTCACTCGGTACAATCAGCAGTCAGGCAGCCATAGCAGGCCCGGCCCCACTCATCACTCACTGGGTCACTCACTTGGTCCCCACCAAGCTGCTAGCGGTCTCCTAGTAGTAGACTAGTAGTACCAGTGATCGCCTCCTCCTCCGGCTCATCATTCGTCACAAGCTGCAGGCGTTGATCTACCAGAGCTCATCCAAAGCCAAGACACACATCTTTCCTTCATTCTCTGTAGCCGCACCTGAAGCACATCAGTCGAGGAGCTGAACCAGCAAGGTGAGGTGTCGTGTCTTTGATTTGGATCCTTTATTATTTGCTCTATTTATATATCAATCTTGCTTAAGCAATGTCCTCGATCTAGCTTGCTTTCATTCTTTCTGTTGAACAAAATGTCCTCGATGTGATCAGCTTTCCTCCCTATTATTTGATTTTTTATTGCTTCCCATCTCCATATATATGCTTGTAGATATGCTTGAAATCATAGCCGGGCGGCTTCACAGATTTACGTGCCTGTATAAATACCTCAACTTTGCTCTCTATCTCTCTCTCTTTAGATCTTAGATTTCTTTGTTCCTGCTTACTGTTTTGAAATTAGCATTTTCAGTATAAGTCAATCCCCTTAAAGCTAGACCCTATGCAATTGTTCATACTATTTTCTTCTTCCTCTAGACATTACTGTTTATCATCTTTGCTCCTTATTAGAGCCAGTGCAGATCGAGTGTACTTCTCTACTACCACGGTACCATCTCGCTCGTGTTCCTACATATTGGCATGATGAACACTTGCGTTCCAAACTTGATGCGTGCTTGAATAAGTTTGTTATCGGATAGCAGTGCTTGAGTCTAGTGCAGCCTGGCATTTAATTACCTTGCCTACCAGTTTGTGACAGTTGACTAGCCGAATAAAGATTTTCGGATGCAATTAACGTGCTGGTGATTTACTTGTTTACATAGGACGCACGGCTGTCCTGGATGCCCTGGCACACGTTGAGATGCTGATCTAACATGGAGCTGAACCAAAAGCCCATCCATCCTTCACATTCTCGCTTGTTACACCTGAAGCACAATCGAGGAGCTGAATCGGCAAGGTGTGTATCTTTAATTTGGATTCCTTTTTAGATTAAGGAAATAGATGCGGTCTCAGTGATTAGCTAGTGTTTCAGAGGTTACAAACGGAGGGAACAGAAACTGCAGTACTTAGACTGCCTACACCTTACAAAGTTTTACAGAAGTTAAGAAAGAAAAAAAAAAGAAACTAGAACCACACAGCTCATTAGCCCCTTATTCTCTTCCTAAGATTCTAGCCAAATCTGCTAAAGATTTCCATGACTGTGATCTCCAAGCCTCGACAAACATAGCTTAGCTCTATGCTTCATTTGAACAAAATCTAGATCCAATAAGCCTAGCTCGTGTTTGTGTGTCTCTTTCTTTTGAACGATATGTCCTCCATCTAGCTTTTTTCTTTTTCTTTTTCTTTTTCTTTTTGTGCTTCATATCTCCACGCTTCTCAATTGTTGTTGATTTATTACCTACTCCATCCATTCCAAAACATAGATCTTTTTCACATATTTAGGTGCATAGTTTTAGGACGTATCTAGGCAGGGCTCCGGCTCCTTAAAAAATGGCTCTAGCTGTGGCTTTCATGGTGAAGCAGCTTCTGTGGTGAAGCCAAAGCTATTTTTAGAAAATGTTTGGTAAAAAATTTTCTTCTATATTTATTGGAATCAATGAGTAGCTTAAATGCCCAGAGTGCCCTTGCTGAATTTATAATATAATTCCACATAAAACATTAAACAAAAATATTTTCTCTTTTTTCCTTTATTTTTTTTCCTTTTCCTCCGTCGCTCCTCATTTTTTTCATTGTTTCTCTCTTGTCCTCATCCTGTCCCATTTGGCCATTCCTTATCTTCATTCGTGCTCGCGTATCTGTGACTCTGCTCCGAGCCAACGCGCGCAAGCCGTTCGGTCCTGCAGCGCTGTTCTGATGCTGTGTTTAGTTCCCAAAAATATATTTTACTTCATATTCATCCCCTCACAGAACACGCATCCTAAAAAATTCTTTTTTCACCTTTGCTATTTATTTCCCTCACATAACATGCATCCCAGAAAAAAAAGTACTTTTTCTCCCATCAACTAAACACTGCCTTTATCTCTATAGGTGCATGTTACCTTACACCGGTTGCAGAAGTTGTGGCAGTACGTGCTAATCGGGCTGACATGTCTGTCTCTCTACGTGTACGTACACCATTTCGAATATGGTGTGCGAAATACTTACATTGCTTCTTAGCTTAGGGAAAAACACACACACAAAAAAAAGAAAAAAATGATACAAAACCAAAAAAAACAAAAAATGAAGAAAAAACAAAGAAAAAAAAAGTCCTATTCCTATGTTTCTATTTTTGGTTGGGTTGGTGGGGTGGGGAACTTCGCGTATGCAGTTTTAAACATTTATTTTTTTTGCACAGCTGGTCCATACACATTCCTGAGATGTTGTAACATTCTAAACATTTATTTTTTTCCTTCTTATTATTTGTTTTGATTTGAAAATTTCATAATAAATGTTGGATATATATGTGTATAATTTGGTTACAGTTGGACTTGAGTTCTAATTTGGTAGGTTAGGGATAGAGTCTCGGTCGTACTTTCTATCCCTAGAGCCCATAAATATAATGACACTACTGTTGTAACCGACTTGGTGGCTGGTGTGGGCAGCGGCGTTGCTGCAATGGTGCCGAGATGCTGGTATAGTCGTTGTTTATAGGGAGGAGAGCCTGTAGTCATGCCCTGGGATGTAGGCACATGACCGAACCTCGTTAAAAAACATCGTGCCTCGGTGTCGTTCTCGTTTTGTGTGATCTTACGATTTGGTTCTTTGATGCTAGGTTATCGCTTCCGTGCTTGTATTCTAACAATAAACATGCTCAGGTTTCAACAGTGCTGTATTTTTGGAAGGAAGGATTTTTAAGGGTGTGTTTAGATGGTAGGAAAAAACACTGTAGCAAAAGAAAAAAACTGTAGCATTCGTTGGGAAACGTGTTTTGTGAGGGGAGAATAGTGAAAAGTTGAAATGAATAGTGAATAGTTGGGAATCTGAACATGACCCTTAATATAGATAGTGTTGATATATAGTATTTTCATGCCAGTGTAAATCTGTTGGCAGCGTCTGAAGGATGCTCCAACTCTAACTTTGTATGATAGCTAGAAAATTATCAAGCCGTTTCGTTCAAGTGTCACAGGATCTCATTAAGCAAGCTTCAGTTTTTGGTTACGGCTGATGGAACCGATCGATCCGATGGAGTATCTGGACATTGTGTCTCACCCACCTCGTTGTTGCTACTGCTGGTGTACTCATAAGGAAAAGGTGATCCATGGTATGGCGAAGCAGAGGAGGCCTTGTCTGTCGTGTGTATTTATTGTTATCCTATTGTACTAGTTTTCATTAGCAAGATAATTGCTCAAAACAATTTTTAATTTCGCAAAAAATTAAAAACAAAACTATCCAACTTTGATTTTGTCCTCCAAAAATGAAAGGAACAGAGACACTCTGCCTTGCTCTGCTCCCAACCAACAAGTGTGCACAAAAACAGAGCAGCCAACACTCTGCTTCCTCTGTTCTACTCAGTTGCCTCTCTCTCTCTGTCTCCTCGCCTGCCACAGCGACCAGTTGGCAACGTGCGGACGATTATCTCCTCGAGGGAGGGAGACGGAGACGGAGAAGTCGATGTGGTCGTGGTGGTAGTGGTAGTGCAGCGACGCCGGGCTGGGTGTCGACGTGGTCTCGCCAAAGGCACTTCGACTCCTCCTTCCAGTACCGCACACTCGTTTCTTCTCTCCAAGTGGTCAAGTGGTACTCTTGCTCACCACCAGTTAAGCAGAGCAGCGGCCCGTCTCGCTCGCTCTCTCTCTCGGTGGCCCAAAAGTTCGTAGGCTCGTAGCAGCAGCTTTGCTGCCGTAGCACTAGTAGTAGTATATAACAAGAGGACGAGTTATACACCAACTATCGTCTCCCTCTGTTACCCTTTTCATGTGAGGCTTATTGAGTTGCATGCTCCAACCAATTCAACCCAAAAGCTTAAGCTCATAGGGAAAGGTAGGCAATTAACTTATACTTCAACACTCCCCCTCACGTGCAGGCTCTCTTAGACCTCAGACGTGGAATTTAGGAGTTGACTGCAATTATTTTGTTTAATCGCGTCCGCCAGGATTCGAACTTGCGACCTCTGTCCCTGATACCATATTGAGTTGCGTGCTCGAACCAATTCAACTCAAAAGCTTAACCTGGTAGGGAAAAATAGGCAATTAACTTATACTTCAACAAGGCTACCACATACTAGATGCCCTAATTAATTATCCAAATCCAGAACCATTTAGTCATCCTTGTACGGACTTCTTGGGTGATTCTTTATTTTTGATGTTCCAATTAAAATCATAAAGTCTTGTAATTAACATCTTGTTCGGAAGAACAGAGTGAATAAATAACGAGAATTGCTCAGGTACTCCTCTTTTAATTTTTAGTACGAATCTTATTAGAGCAGTAAATCAAATAAAAAAACAACTTCCTAATTACTTCTCGTTTGGGTCACGAATGGTCCTGGCCCTACCTTTGCTCAGCCCATGCTCACCACTTAATCCATCCCATCAACACTCTGTTCCCCATCTAACGAGCAGATGGCCGAGCTCCACTGCCGCCATCGAGCAGCGTTCTATGGCCGAGCTCCAAGGCGGCTGAGCAGCAAGGCCGTTCTCGTCACCCGCTGATTCCGCTCCCAACCGCAAATATGGTCAAAAGGCACCCTTGGACACACCCTTGGCCACGGATGGCAGTCGCCGCCGCTGGCCACAACCTGACCGAGCGGACCAACAACGGCGCGGCTCCACTGTCCACTGCAGCCAATGAGGCTTTACAGTAACAGGGTGTTCGGCTGGCTGCCTCCTGTAGCGATGAAAACGGACGGAAACGGGCGGGAGAACCCCTTTCCCATTTCCGTTGCCATATTTTTTTGCCGGGAACGGGACGGGAACCGGGATAGCCGGGAACCGGGACAGCCGGGACGGGAACCGGGAATACGAAAACGAACAAATGCGGGCGGAAATACAACGGAAACGGCCGGAAACCGGGATGATACACCGGGATAACACGTTCCAAAACACCACGACAAGTCGACAACATGACAGACAGAGCCACAGCCACTCAACGGCTCAGCCACATACCACAATTCCACAAATCTTGGCTGGTCAGTGGTCACTTGTGCACACCAGTCACCAGTCCACAAATTCAGTTCACAATCTCAGGCGCATAACAGGCTAACAGCACATACTACTACATAGTTCAGAATCACGCCGACGACATTAGTGATTCAGTGCAGCTACCCTCTGAAGCAAATGCCTATTGCATATCTAACTGAAAATCAGAAAGATAGGTGGGTAAACATAAGACTGTTGAGTTCTACGGTCTGCAAAGGGGTGCGAATTGGTGTCACCACTGACACTCTTTTAGTTCAATTAATCGAAATCCTACACCCCTAGGCTTGTACACACCAATTGGGCAAAGAAACAAAAAATACCCAACGACGACTAAAACAAACGACGTCACGACGAGCGGCGGCCGGGGCTGCAACGAGCGACGGGGATGGCGGGCTGGCGGTGGCGGCGGCCGCCGGCTGCCTGGCGGTGGCGGAGCCCGGGCGAGGAGTGGGAGTAGGAGGATGGAGGCGGCGCTGCGACGAGCGGCGGGCGGGCGGCGGCGCGGGGCTGCGACGAGCAGCGGGGATGGCGGGCTGGCGGTGGCGGCGGCCGCCGGCTGCCTGGCGGTGGCGGAGCCCGGGCGAGGAGTGGGAGTAGGAGGATGGAGGCGGCGCTGCGACGAGCGGCGGGCGGGCGGCCGGCGGCGCGGGGTTGCGACGAGCGGCGGGCGGGCGGCGGCGCGGGGCTGCGACGAGCGGCGTGGCTGGGAGGGAGACTGGTGGGGATTTAGGGTTTGGAAAGACCCTTTTATTTGATCTGTATAGTTGGGCTGAACAAGTGGAAGCTCGTGGGCCTTTCCCGGAAGAAAATTAGACGGGACAAATACGGGTGTTTCCCGGGTAAATACGGGATCCCGTAAATACGGGCGGGAAACCCCCTCTCCCGTTTCCCGTCCCGGAACTTTTCCGTTTCCGGAAGTTCCCGCCCGTTTTCCCGGATTTTTCCGTACCGTTTCCGCGAGACTCAAAATATGGAACAAATATGGAAAAACGGACGGACGGAAACGGGATTTTTCCCGTCCGTTTTCATCGCTAGCCTCCTGGCTTCTCGGGCTGCACCGGTGGCCTATTAGCCAATCCGCTTGCTTAAGGGTGCGTTGTTCCCAAAATTTCTCTCAAAAAACACTATTCATCCAACTTTTTTCTATTCATCCCATCTCTCCCACTCACATAACATTATTCATCTACAGTGTATTTTTGGTAAATAGTATATTTTCAGAAATCTTTCCCCAATCTAAACACACCCTAAAGCTGCTGCAGTCCAACGAGCAGTGTGTAAATTGATTGATCTGTTAGGATGTCACCGTGAAGCTAGGGATGGCACTTGGCAGTAGTTTATTATATTACGGGTGTGTTTAGATTGTAGGAAAAAACACTGTAGCATCAGAAAAATAGTGTATCATGAAGTTCTGCTGGGTGGCACTGCCGCCGCCATCGACTCATCAGACCTATCACCATGAACGTGAAACAAAATTGTGCCATAAAAGCGGATCATGGAACGGACTAGCAAGGAAAAGTGGATGGGCTGAGCAAGGGTAGGGCCGCACCCATTTGAGACCTATCCAAAAAATAATTATAAAAAAATGAATCATTTGGGTGGCTGCTTTTTGATTTATGTTAGAAATGAAAAGAGAGTACCAGAGCAATTCTCATAAATATAACCATTGTTCATTTACCAAATCCAGTTGAGCAAACTAAGCGACGAGTGTGGGAGCGTGAAGGTGGCTAGGGTTTTCTGCAAAGAGCAAGGTAGGGGCTTAGTCGGTCCTTATATGGGCCGGTGAGGTGGTCCTCGGCGTGCACGCCAAGGCTAGGGCGTGGCACCATGGTTCAAGTTCAGAGTCAGAAATGGGAGAAAGATGAAGGCGCTTACAGATGGGGCCCCCTAGTCAGCTGCAGGGGGAGTGAGGAGTGGAAGCAGTGTGTTAGTGGTGTGATGGTCACGGGTTGATTTGGCATATTCTCCATTCTGTATTATTTTAAACTTGTTGCTCGTTTAAGCTTGTTAGCGATTATCGTGTGCAATGACGTAATACTATACCTGCTTAATGAATGGTACAGTGGTGTCTACTACCTGCTACTAGGCCCCCTTTTCTACTACACTACTTCTGCTTTGAACCATTTCGCTATAATGCACTTTCTTTCTCGTGCTGTATAAGACCATGGATATAATATCATTAATAATAATGTCGCTCTTGCTGAGCTGCTGGCTTAGTACATATTATATACACTGTAAGAGCATCTCCAGTGGAGCATGTGAATTTGGGCTCCCAAATTCTATTTTACAAGCCCACATGTAAAATTTGGAGGCCCAATTTTACATCCAACTCCAATGGAGGCATGCATCCATACTCTGTTGGGCATGAAAATTGATGAGATCTATAGTTGATTGATGATATCCATGGTTAATTGATGAGATCCATGGTTTGGGAGGCAGGATGAGAGGCTCCCAAATCTAGGGACTTGGATGAAAAATTTAGGAGGATATGTAAAATAGGAGTGAGTTTAGGAGACGCACTGGAGACGGATTTTTTGCTTCGCTCCTAACATAGGGATCCCATTTAGGAGCCTCCACTACACATGCATGCCATATATCAAGGCCGCCCACGTGACTGCATGCACGTGATTCGTAGGTTGCTACCCACCGTACTGGGATGATTTCTGCTTCTTCCTCCATTCTAAATAGACTTTGGGCTGGTATTAATATATGGATTTAGTACCACATGGGGCGCATAGTGCCCTTGGGAGTTGTTTATTATAGTACAGACTAGGGCTCCAACTTTTAATAGATGGTGGTTTCCCAACGCCTAGATTCCCTTAGCACATTGGTATTGCCACAATCAAAGGACAAACCGGATGCAATCTTATGTGCTTCTGGTTCAAATTTTTCACACACATACGATGGACCATAACTATGATACATGATAGAGTATTAAAATATTTATTGCACCTCAGAGTGACACAAATGTCTAGCAAAAGCATATAAACGGAATGTTTTAACTAATAAGCGCAAATAAGTAATCCCATCTCCATAGGCAATTGACTGGGGAACTCACCAAGAAATCCTGAAAATCAATAGTTATGCCATCATAATTCTTCAAGACTGAGCTGCAATCCGGTTGTTATAGATGGAAGAAATAAATCACAAGCGTAAGCACATGTCGTACTAAGGGAAAATAATAAAATGACATGGAAGGCCTTAGAAAGTGGAAGGCTGATATTGTAATTCACACTTTTAATTGGTCAAATTTTATTAAGAAACTAATTACTAGAAAATAGAAGTGTGTACCAACCCACAAATAATATAGAGCATCATTATATCACTATCACGATCATCATCATCAAATTATCTCCATCATTAAATGCAACCATGATTTAATTCTCTAGTCAAATAAATTAATCATGTGAGGGTCCAGGCCTCTCATTACAGTGAGCACGTCTGATATGTCAGTTTTTAACACTCTACAATTAAAAGTTGTCCATCTTTAGCCACAATTCGCATAAAAGTTCAAGAGAGCTTTAAAACTATCCATGTTGCGCCTCACAGGCAGGTATGACACTTTCAAGTGCGACTACACAGGGACTCTACGAGGCATTTGCAATGATTCGCTAGTAACAATAACCCGCTATAGTTTCATGATCAATGCAATGCATAGCCCTCCCTAATGGACATGTAGCTTAGCCGATCCTACTTTCTAAAAGGAACGAGCTATACACCATCTACTATCTCCCGCATTTGTCTTTTTTCAGGCAAGGCTACCATATATTATAGTCTCTAACTAATTAAATAGCTTCTTCCATAGAGTATCACAATATGTTCTAATCTCTTGATATTACACTGTGATTGATCCCTTGTTTTTAGCCGACCTTTCCGTAGCCACACATGAGCTTTTTAAACTTTTATAGAGGAAATACCAATGAATTATCATTATGGATTCCAAGAGCTCTCCAATTTTAGGTAGAATATATATTTCTATCACACAGATAACATATCCCTATATTTTCAACAACCATGCACAGGTCCATTGGACCAACCCAAGCTTGAGGTAACGCGGCGCCCGAGGTTTTCTAGTATTAACGACATTGCTCACGCCGACCTGCTGGCTTGTTAGGCTCTGGTAACGAGAAGCTTGAGAGAACGCATCAGACAAAAAATAAGCATACTGAACAAAGAAAAAAAAAATGAATGCCCAAATGACATGGAGCGAGGCTGCCCACGTGATTGCACGTGATATGTGCGTTGCTACCTAAAGCGTATCCGTTGCTGGACCCAATGAGTTCTCATTGTTTTCGTTCCTCGGAGAGTTTAAAAAACAAAACAAAAAAAACCCCGAAAAGCATACAGATGAATTCTAGAGCTAAAAAAAGATAATACTTATATTGTTTCTTTACAAGTGCAAAGCTGCAGTATTTGCTGCGATTATAATTTCGCTTAGTGAGACTGTCTTTAGTAAGAAATACTCCTTAAATTACCATATATATAAAAAAATATTTTGAGTGGTAACTTTATCTCCTAAAGTTCCTGTGTGATCCAACTCCCCCATTTGGAACAGTGAGTTTGTGAGTACTCATTTACATGCATGCATCACATAGGATGTCCAGTGCTTCTAGTGCAGCAAGCTCACCGGATGTCCAACAAAGACATTGGCGATTGATTGTTCCAAGGTAGCTTGGTCAGTTGGATACACATCTTGGACTGTACAAATTAATGGAAGCAGCTGTGCATGTTCTCTGTAATAGCGCAAACAAATGTACACGAGAGGGCAGCAGGAGTGTGCAGCTTCTCTCGCCAATGTTACAAATGACAGAAACATGATATGGTATATAAACATACACACAAATGGTAATTTGAATAGATCATTGATAGTAATAGGAAAATTAATATGAGCTCCATAATAAATAGTCTACTAATTGGTTCAAACGGACAACAAAAACAGGTAGAATGTGATATGCTTAATGAGGACACAACAGTAGAAGACAAATAAACAATTGATTAGCGAATTAATTTAATCAATGTCCTAAATCCCTCCGGCTCTCTCCCCACCAGTTGAGCTCTTAGATCATTTGAATAGATCATTGATAGCAATTAAATTAGATAAAAAGCTCTTAGCTTACCTGGCGCTGCGACAGGGGGCAAGGTGCACTGTCGGCAAGCCGAGAGACCCAGTGCAGCGGCAAGAGATCTTGAGCTATTCCCACAGGGCCGGGCCTAAAGCGGTATGATGGTGCTTAGTATAGATAGAGAATCTCTATAACTACTATGACAGATTTGTTTTTAAAGTATGAAAATAGAGTATAACTAATGTGGACAACCTCTAACGATGGCCGGTCTCGTGACTTGCTCTGACTTGGCTATATTCCCAAGCATTCGTCTGTTGGTGGAGCTTCCGCTCCAAAATCACACGTGCTTGCTGCACGGAATCTGGATCATCCAGGCAAGTAGCTGTGACACCATGCCATGAACAAGGCCTTTATTTAGGTCGTTTTCTCTGTGTAGTCCACACCACAGATCACTGACCTTGGTCCCTACCAATGCAAGCAGCTACTGGCCGGCCTCCCTGTAGTAGCAGTATATACAAAACCGAAGTCCACAGTCCTCCGGCGGCTCATTCAACACAAGATGGGGGCGTTGGCATACCATTCTAGCTAGCTAGAGCTCATCCAAAGCCAATACACACATCCTCCCGGCCGCATCTGAAGAAGCACATCAAGTCGAGGAGCTGAACCAGCAAGGTGGGGTGCTTCGTCTTTGATTTGGATCCTCTGTTATTTGCTTACTGTACGTCCTGGATCTGAAGCACATCAAGTCGACGAGCTGAACCAGCAAGGTGCGGTGTCTCGTCTTTGATTTGGATCCTTTATTATTTGCTTAATGTCCTGGATCTATCTTGCTTCAAGTGTTTCTGTTGAACATATTAAATGTATGATCAGTTTTCCTCCCTATTATTTATTTTTTCATTAATCGCATTCTAGCTAGCTAGAGGTCATCCAAAGCCAATACGCACATCCTCCCGGCCGCATCTGAAGAAGCACTTCAAGTTGAGGAGCTGAACCAGAAAGGTGGGGCGTCTCCTCTTTGATCTGGATCTAGCTTGCTTTCATTGTTTCTGTTGAACAATCAAATGCCCATTATTAGATTATGCTTTCCTCCCTATTATTTATTTTTTCGTTTATTGCTTCCCATCTCCATATGCTTCTAGATTTGCTCTCTCTCTCTCTCTCTAGATCTTAGATTTCTCAGCATCTGTATAAAGCTGCACTAGATTGTGTGTCAGCTTTGGGTTCTAGCTATCTTAGATTTTTTTTGTTCCTGCATATGATTTTCAAATTCGAATTTTCAGTATATAAGTCAAGCCCCATACTTCAAGCTGGCACCCATCACCCATGTATTGTTCATACTGTTTCTTCGTGCTCTATGCTTTACCGACACACTACTACCACCTCGCCCTGATTATAGCTATATTGGCATGATGAGCACTTGCCTTCCAAGCTTGATCCGTACTCCATTCACCCGTATACGTTCGGATGCTGACCTAATTAATAAAGAGCTCAACCAAAGCCCATCCATCGTCCAAATTCTCTCTTGTCATATCTGAAGCACAAGCAGCACGGTGTGTATCTTTAAATGGGACCCGAAATTTGAGGGCCCCATAATTTATCTATAATGCAAGTGTCTAAATCTAAGGGCTATAATTTGGCTCTTGTTGTATTAAACGATTGCTTATTACAAAGGCTAAACATGAGCTAATTAAAAAATTAATTATAGAAACCTAATACTAATTCACCATATGAATTATCTTACTATTACTAATTGGAGGATCCTTTTGAAGCCTCCACGTGAAGCCACATAGGATCCTAGGTCGACGCTATAAAAAAATAGATAAATCCTAGAAATTCTCACAAAAACCAGAAACATCTAGCCGTCAATCCAACAACTCTAATCGTAATAGCCATTGGATCTGTTATATTTCTAATAAATTACCCACCTCTACCATTATAGTAATAGACTAATGTAACCCCATAAACATGACTCTAAATTACCCACCTATGCAATTACAAAAAATAATCTAAATAATTCCCTAATCCTCATGTAAATTGCTATCTAAGATAATGTTAAATAATGCATATAAAGTTTTTTATGTTATTATTAAAAGTAACCCTAAATATGAATCTAAGATATAAAACTATAAAACAATTTAAATTTCACCAATATAAAACACTAAATTAACATTTATGTCATTATTAATATAATATGTATGTTATTGTTTATGTAAAAATGCTAATCCTTGGTATGTCATCATGCATCTATGTATGAGGGAAAGCTATAAGAATACTAATTTAGTGTTGTTCGCATAACTCAAACAAAGGGTTCAATTAAGTATAAATCTAACACATATAGAGGTGTGATGCAAAGTGCATTTTTTTACTATCTATAAATCTATTAGATATAGATAATAATAAATATGTATAATTCAAGTATTTTCATTATCAACGATAAGGTTCAGTTTTACATTAATTGTAATTAGTCTGTTCAGAGCATGGGTTAATGGGCTAGTTAAGCCTAACTAATTCATAATTAGACAATGGTTATTGTAACACCATATTGTCGAATCATAGAATAATTAGGTATAATAGATTTGTCTCATGAATTAGCCTTCATCTCTGCACAAGTTTTGTAATTAGTTAGTCTAAGTTTAAGACTCCTAATTAGTATATGAACATTGGATATGATAGAGGCTAAAGTATAGCCCCTAGATCCAAACGGAGCCCTAGCACTATGGCCTTACGCATGCAGAATGAAAAAGTCCCAATTACTCCCCTCAACTATAAACAAAGTCCGCATAACCCACTAAACTATTTTTTGGTTTATTTACCCCTTGAACTATATCATTTGGCCTATTTTACCCCCTAATACAATTGGTATTTTTTATTTCTTCATGTACAAGTGTCATATTACGTTCAAATTTTGTGAGATAATAGTAGACATCATAATGCATGATAGAAAAATATGAAATTATACAAAAACTAATCACAAAAAATTCATAATATATTTTTTTGACATACATTGTGCTGTTCACTACAATCGTACAAAATTTAAAATTAAAATTCAACTCGTGGATGGAGAAATAAAGAAGACAAATTGTATTAGGGGGTAGAATAGACCAAGTGACATAGTTTAGGGGGAACATGAACCAAAAGATAGCTTAGGAGGTTATGTAGACTTTGCTTATAGTTGAGGGGAGTAATATAGACTTTTCCCTCTGCAAAATGAGGGTTAAACCGCACGACCACATAGCGCAGGCATATAAGTTCTCAACTGGCAAATAGGAGATTGCAGCGCAAGACGCGATGCCTCTTATTCACATATGTCAGAGCCAACGTGTGCGTGGGAAGGGTGCAACGTACCAGCACAATATGCATGCATCCTCTGGCCAGCAGCCATCTAGTGTTCCATGATTAAAGTCATGTCCTCTGAAAATTGATCTAAAACATTTTATTCTAGTTGATAAATAGCTATGATTTCGATGTATTCTATTCCTGGCTAATCCTACAACAATAGCCGGATATAGCCATTTCGAAAGCATTGCAGCTAAGATATCACACTTTTAGCCACATCCTTAGCTTTAGGGTTAATAGGCTCTATCAGCTGGCTATATCCGCTAAAAGGGCCTCCTTTTAGCCGCAGCTAAATCAGCTGGGAGCCCAAAATCAAGCGCGAACTCTCAAAATTCCAAACATCATCGCACACGGTCCAAATTTCACAGCCATATATAATACAACATCTCTTACTGGTAGATTTAGATATTCTGTTGCTGCACATTCGTAATATTGGTAGTTCTCATGTGGATACGTTGGTAAGAATCTAGGACACATAGGCAAAGGTTCATCTTTTCTCTGTACAATCAGCCAATTAGTAAATGAATTTGAGATAGTAATTAGTATCCATACATGCCGATTTGTTATTTTGTAAATTCATAGCGTATCACTCTTAGCTGCGGCTAAATGGCTTAGCTGGCTTAGCCACGGCTATAGCTGTCCTCAGCCTTTTTACTGAGTGACAGCTAAAAGGTTTAGCCCGCTATTTAAAACAATGATAGCATATTAAACAATATGTGATATTTTATTATTATATTTCGATACTAAAAGGTTTAGCCCGCTATTTAAAACAATGACAGCATATTAAAAAATATATGATATTTTATTATTATATTTCGATAGCCTAATGGGCCCACTTTAAAGTTCCGTACGCCCCAGATTATGCTGGCCCAACCCTGGGCCTCATCAATTAGCTAGCGTTCGAGAGTTTACAAGCGAGGGAACAAAAACTGCACTACTTAG
This sequence comes from Digitaria exilis, assembly GCA_015342445.1. Lineage (NCBI taxonomy): Eukaryota > Viridiplantae > Streptophyta > Magnoliopsida > Poales > Poaceae > Digitaria > Digitaria exilis. The sequence continues at coordinate 63,012 of JACEFO010002834.1, forward strand.
ACTGCCAACGTCCTGCACTGTTTCACGGTACGAAAGGAAGAAACTCTGACGCCACAGCTCATTAGCCCTTGATTCTCTTCCTAAGATTCCAGCCAAACTTGCTAATGATCTCCATGCATGACTGTGACCTCAAATCTTGGACAACTCTTCTTCAAGATTTTCTTCTCCTCCAATAAGTCATATCTGAAGATAACCTACAAACACGAGCTTGGTTTCAGTCGCAACATTAAGCCTAGCTCCATGCTTCATTTGAACAAAATCTGGATCCAATAAGCCTAGTTCGTGTTTGCGTCTCTCCTTTTGAACGAAATGCCCTCGACCTAGCTCCATTATTTATTTCTTTTAATTTTGTGCTTCCTATCTCAATACTTCTCAATTTTTCTGGATTAATTTATTACCTAGCAGGACTTACAATTTACATGCCTTCGTGATTTTCTCAGCTTTGCTTGTGTTTTTCGTCGTTCTCTCTTATATCTTATTATTAACGTGGAAGCAAGCATTAGCAAGGTGCTTGGTCCTTTTGAATAAAATGAATTAAATTAATATATAGCTGAAACTCTTTGATTTAAGCAACAATGTGTGGAAACATTGAAGTATTTATTCTCGTCACTTCATTCTCTCTGTCATTTCATTCTTTCTGATCCTGTATATATATGCTTGCAGCAGCAGGTATGACTCTGAACCTGCCATATAAGCTCTGAATGCCAACCTGATACAGGAACAGAGTGGTATAATCTCTGCTCTTGGCTCTGCTTTCTGCTGGGCTGGTCAATATACAGAAGCAAGCAAGCAAGCAGATACATAAAGTGGTTAATTCTGAGTGCTCGACCTCGCAGACATGGATCTGGTGATGGGGGCGATGGGCAATATCGCCCCCAAGCTGCTCCAGCTGCTTAGGGATGAGTACAAGCTGCAGAAGGGCCTCAAGGAGAAAGTGCAGTCCGTCTCAGATGAGCTGGTGCACGTCAATGCCCTTCTCCGCAAGGTGGCGGAGGTTCCATGGGACCAGCTCGATGAACAGGTCAAGATCTGGTTAGACCAGCTGAGGGAGAAATCCTATGAAATGGAGGATATCCTCGACACCTTCCTCGTGCGTGTTGAGGGTCCTGTGCCGTCAGACAAGAAGGACGGCAAACTCAAACGTAAACTGAAGAAGAAGATGGACAGTCTGTTTAGTCTGTTTAGCAAGGCCAAGGCTCGCCATGACATTGCTGGTGCCATCGAAGACATCATGAAGCAACTCAAGGAGGTCGATGAGCGGCGTGCCAGGTACAAACTTAACGATGTTGTGGCCAAAGCTGCTGCCACTTCGAGAATTGATCCTCGCCTTGTGGCTATGAATATTGAGGTGAACAAGCTCATTGGCATTGAAAAGTCAAGTGGTGAGCTCTCCAATATGTTGTCACCGGTGGGCAACGATTCAACTGGGAAGATCAAGATCGTTTCAGTTGTCGGAGTTGGAGGATTGGGCAAGACTACTCTTGCCCAAGCAGTATACGATAAGCTTAATCCCACGTTTGATTGTAAGGCATTTGTTCCAGTCGGCCGAGATCGTGACGTCAAGATAGTGCTTAGAGACATTCTTACAGATCTGGACGAGAAATACATGGACGTCAAATATAATATATTGGATGAAAGGAAGCTCATAAAAGAACTCCAAAATTTCCTCCGAAGCAATAGGTACAAATTAGCTACTAGCTTTTTTCAACGTTTCATGTTGCAGTGCATTTTCCGTGTAATTATTCTACTATTAATGCAGCGCATTATACATGACGTATTGTAGGTCACCAATATTTTGTTTCTGTTACACCTGTTCCAACATACTAGTTTGCGGCCATTTCAAGCATACATATTTGAGTTTCTATTTTAACGTCTATGCGTGTTTCTTCCTTGAAGAAGCTGTACACTAGAAATGCATAGTTTCACTGAAGTCATCAATATAATTCTGAGCTCTTATATAATTTATTATAAACCTGCATAACAATAACAGAATTTTTTATTCTTTATCTGGTCACGTTTCTTTGTTTATTAGATTGGTTTTACTAACTCCGGCTTTTGACTTGTAGATATTTCATTGTTATCGACGATGTATGGAGCACTGAGACTTGGAACATAATCAGAACGGCCTTTGTTGAGAATGACAGTGGAAGTAGAGTAATTGTGACTACTCGGAAGCGAGAAGTAGCCAGCATGGCAGAGGAGGTTTACTATCTGCAACCACTTTCAGATGATGACTCCAAAATGTTACTTTATACAAGGCTGTATGGTGGTGAAGACAAATGTCCCCTTAATCACCCTGCAGAGGCATCTGAAAAAATTCTGAAAAAATGTGGTGGTGTACCATTAGCTGTCATCACGATCGCAAGTATGTTGGTGGGTAAATCTACAGAAGATTGGTCTGATATGTGCAAGTCTTTCTATGGCGGTAATGAAGGCCAGCAAATACATGATACCGAGTGGATATTGTCTCTTAGCTACTATGATCTGCCGTTGCATCTAAGGACTTGCTTATTGTATCTAAGTGTTTATCCAGAAGACTATTTGATTGAGAAAGGTCCTTTGATATGGAAGTGGATAGCTGAAGGCTTCGTAGAGATGAAAACAGGAACCAGCTTGTTTCAGCGGGGCGAAGAATACTTCAATCAGCTCATAAATAGTAGCTTGATCCAGGCGGTGGAGTCATATGAGGGAGTAATAGATAGGTGTCGTGTTCATGACATGGTGCTTGATCTCATCCGCGAGATGTCAAAAAAAGTAAACTTTGTGATAATCTCAAATGATGATGGTGAAGGCACATTGCCACGGAACAAGCAGGTGCGCAGGTTGGCTCACCACAACAGACCAATGAAGCAAACTCAGGAGGATGATGATATGGGCATGGCAAAAGTGAGGTCATTGGTTGTCCTTGAGTGTAAACTTGACAATTGGTTCTTGCACCCAAGCTTTAAGCTCCTGCGCGTGCTAGCATTAGAGAGATGTAGCACAGCTTCAGCAGAAGACTGGCAGGGTCTTCGGCACCTTGGAAATCTACTTCATTTGAGGTACCTTGGGCTACGATACAGTAATATCTTTGAGCTCCCGGAAGAAATAGGAAAACTGAAGTTTCTACAGATACTTGACCTAGAAGGTTCTCGCGTACAGCTACTGCCATCGGGCGTTTGCCAGTTAACGCAGTTGCTCTGCCTACGTGGTGACGACAATATGAGGGCGCCGGATGGGTTGCTGAAGAAGGTGACGTCACTCGAGCAGCTGCGTCTCAATATTGATAACCTGGACGACGAGTCCAAGCGGCAATTCATGAAGGATCTTGGTAACCTGAGCCAAGTCAGGGTGCTAAGCATTTACGGTGAGTTGAGAGGAGGAGGGATGGTGCTGCAGTCAGAGCTGGTGCAGTCGTTGGACAATCTCCACAAGCTCCAGCATCTACGACTGGTGGATTACAATTTTGATGGTGAAGACGACACATGCAAGTGGCGGGTGGAGTGGGAGGACACGGTGGTGCTTCCGCGGGGTCTCCAGGTGTTGAATTTGAATGCTGTACCGTTCCGTCGGCTGCCATCGTGCATTAGCCCCGCGCATCTCCAGAACCTCTACATGCTGTGGTTGCGTGTGGAAGCTATCGACGAGGCAGGTCTGCGAGCCCTGGGTGGGTTGCCAGAGCTCCAGAACCTCTACATAGCTTCCACGGCAACTGTAGCAAGCATTAATATTTCCGGCGAGGGCTTCTTCCAGAAGTTGAGGAGTTGCTCTTTGATTGACGGGTGGATGGTCCAGTTGGCGCTGAACAAAGAGGAGGAGGAGGACTCGAAGGCTGGTGTAGTTTCAGTTAGCTTCTGGAATGGAAATGGTGCTGCGCCCTTTGGTTCCAGAACAAAACAGCAGGCCGGTTGCAGGAGATCAGTAGAAGCAGTACCGCCGCCCGTGATGCCAAACCTCCAGTATCTCTTCTTTGAGGTCCCCGTTAGGGCCTTATACATGGATGGTAACGGTGGCTGCGACAATCTCGGGCTGGAGTTCCTCCCTTCGCTTGCCAATGTCGACGTAATTGTTAACTGCATGGGTGCCACTGCTGATGATGTGGACAAGGCCGAGGCTGACCTGAGGAACGCAGCACAACTCCATCCCAACAAGTTTATACCCGTTATTCAACGAGTTAACGAGCATCGAATGATCGCACAGTCAATAGACAAGGGTGACGAAGAGGACGGTACGGAGCTAACGTCACTACTGGAAGATGTACGTACCTCTTTACATTGTTAGTTCCGTTTTCGGTGCCAGTCGCCTTTCATCGGTCATTAATGTTGGCATCCGGCTTGTGTTGTGCTAAATAGATTTTATTTTTCTTAACGCCTTTTCCTTGTCCCTCTCCTGTCGAGGATGATATAGTTGTCTTGTCTGTGTTTGTAGGTGCATGGTACCTGACACCGGCTGCAGGACTGGCGGCAACACGTTTTACCTGACGTAAATTGGGAGACCTGTCACTCTCTAGATGCATGTACACCCTCTTGAATATGGTGTGTGAAATACTTATATTGCTTCTTAGCTCAGGGAAAAGACAAAAAAGAAAAATGATAAAAACCCAAAAAAACCAAAAAAATGGAGAAAGACAAAAAAAAATCTTATTCCTATATTTCTCTTTTTAGGTGGGTGGGTGGGGAACTCTGCCTATATAATTTTAAGGTAACACTTAATTTTGCATAGCTGGTCCCAAGCCCAGAAAAAGGAGGAGGGCCTACCCATACACATTGCTTAGATGTTGTAACACTCTAAACCTTTATTTTTTTCCTTTCTTATTATTTGTTTGCATTTGACAATTTCATAATAAACACGCTCATGTTTCAACGGTGCTGTATCTTATAGGAGGGAAGGATTTTTGTAGACTGTGGCTTGATATATAATGTAAATCTGTTGGCAGTGTCTCAAGGAAGCTATTACTTTTTGAGCTCTTTTACGGTGCATTATACTGGTGTATACTAGTATTTGAAAAGGACTAGAAACATCCGACGGTCAAAATTAATTGTATACTACTAAAAGCTTCACTAGTAGTATGAGTAGTATACATGAGTAGTATAAGTAGGATAAGGGTATTATAGAAAAAAGACAAAAAATAATAGCACGATAATATATTTTTTGAAACTAAAATTCCATCCCTCTACGAAAGTAATTAATACATATATAATTATTACTAAATTACCCTTATCAACGGATGGTTTGATCTCATCTATACTCTAGACTACCGTATAGTAAACAAGTAGTTTAAGGCACCGAAAAAAACTCTACTTTTTATGCTAGCTAGATAATTACCAGTCTGTTTCAAATGGCTCTGGACGTCATCAAGTGAGCTTCAGTTTTTAGTTATGGCTGATCCAGTTGATCTGGTTATCTGGACATTAGGTTTCACCCTTCCTACCCATCTGTCTGCTAGCTACAGATGGGGTACGCATCTGGAACAGGCGATCCGCTCTGTACGCATCTGGAGCATGGGGGTAGCCCTGTCGGGGCACTTGGGTGAGCGCCGCTCTGCCTGGCCGTGCCTGGTCCTGGCCGTCGCGCCTAGCCTCCGTCGGGCCTGGCCTCCACCGCCACCCCAAGCCTCCGCCCACGCGCCTTGCCTATGGCCTCTGCGTGGTTGCTTGCGTGCGGCTGGTGGAGAGCTGGAGGCTGTGCTGGCGCCTGACGGTTGCCACCTGGCAGGGGGTGTTGGTGGCCGGGTGGGATGTGGGGCGAGGAGTGAGAGAGGAGATTATAGACCTAGGGTTGGATGGATGATGGGCTGGGCTGAAATATTGGGCTGGCCGACTGGTTTGGAAGATGAGCCCACGTACAACCTTTTGTCACATTGCTAGAATTGTTCAACTTTCATTGTGCAGGTAGCGTTCATCTCAACTGGCCAGACAGGTTTGTATCGTTTGGCTGTTGCATATTTGAATGGATCAGTGGTCTACTTCGATTCTACAGTGCAATTGTAGAGGCGATTAGTTTTTGACGATCGATGCATTCCCATTGACATTGATGTTTGGCATGAACTCTTTACATGTGGAACGCCATGAATGAATGGATAGATACATAACAGTCTTGGCAATTTCGTTTTCTAGTAGTCAACAAAAAGCATAGGGCAGATAACTAGCAGCAAAGAAAACTGGGATACACGTTTGTTCCCGTTTTTGGCCTAGTAGTTTCTCTGTTTTTTTTTCAGATCAATAGTAGTTTCTATGCTCCCACGCCTAATACTGACCCCGCCAACTAGCATGCCACAACAGCTTGCCTTGGGGCGGTGAATAAAAAATTTCTTGATGCGAAAGCTAGCAATACCCGAAGAAAGATGATGTAGGAAATAACATCACTGAGTACATAAATTTAATAGGATCTTATACATCTACAGCATGAACACTACACTATTAAGGTTAGAGAATCAACCAATAGCCATGAAGTAGTTGATCCGACTCCTCTTGCCGATGCAGTGGCTCCTGTAGGTTGATGCAGATGTAGATGTTCTCGCCAGTGCTTCAGTGATGGCACGAACCTTCACGTCACTATAGTGCTGCCAGGATCGGGATGGCGTTAGGGCGCTCTTAGGGTTAGGTAGCCGTCAGAGTATATTTTCTCCAGTAACCAGCGCCCCTTTATATTGCACTGCATGACCTGGGGCCGCAACCGTGGGCTGGGTTGTGCCTCCGATCAAGGCTTGAGTGGCCCACAGGCTTATCTCTTAATCCCGTTGAGCCCTTAACTAATGGGCTTTTAGACCACTCTAAATATTTTTTCAACATTCTCCCCTTTGGGCTAAAGGCCTATTACTTACGCCTTTCTTAAAATAGAATTATCCAAAGGGATAATGTGTTGCAGAGGTTATTAAAATTCCAATGAAACACAAGTACCCACAATGTTTAAAACTAGCTATCATAATGGAAGGTGGTTGACTTATGACCCTTATTCCAAGATCACTAGCTTTTCCAATAATCCCATGTCAACTGCATGTTCACTAAAAGCATTGGGAGGTAAGCCTTTCGTTAATGGATCCATGAGCATTCTTAGTGCGCCTTATATGCTCTGACTCAATAGTGTGATCCCGAATTCTATTATTCACAACAAGTACCTTAATCTCAGTATGTTTTGACAATGTCACCTGACTTGTTGTTATTTGAATAGAAAACAGCAGATTCATTGTCGCAACATAATTTTAGTGGTTTTAGTTATGTTGTCTACAACTCTTAGTACTTAGATAAAATTTCTAATTCATACAGCTTGCCCACAGTCTCATGACATGTCACGTACTTAATTTGCATCGTTGATGCTGCCGTAAGGCGGTTTGTGTCACACCCCGAAATTTGGATTTCGGGATGTGATTAGAAAATAAAATTAAATAAACAATTTTCACAATTTATTAAAACTTTTCCAACATTTGTCTTATTTACAGGAAATTTAGTGTAGGAAAATGATCAATTTTCATTATTAAATAAATATGCTTTATGTGACATTAATTGAAGTGTTGCATTCATACCGAAGTGCATCATGTTTTATGAGTGGGAGTTTTCAAAATGCGAATAGTCATCGATCAAATCCTCCTTGAGAATTTCCTAGAGTTTTCTAGGAATTAATTCTCTTCTCCTCAGAGTCAAATCTATTTATTGGAAGGCTTTAAATTCCCTTTTGTTGGACTCCAAATATTTTATTTCGGTTCAAAGTCTCCAACTCTATCTCTGGAATTTTTCCTAGGATTTTTGGAGATTTTGGAATATTTTTTCATGGTTCAAATACTCTATCTGGAATTTCCTGGATTTTATTTGAACTAAATAATCTTTCCCAAAATAAAACTCCAAATCTTTTTCTCCTTTCCTTCTTGGGTCGAATCCATCCGCAAGCCCAGCTTCCTTTCCTCTCCCGCAAGCCCGCAAAGCCATTTCGGCCCAGCCCAATTCAGCCCGGCTCTCCCTCCGTCTCCTCTCTCCTTCTCTTCTCTCGCCGACAGGTGGGCCCCGCTTGTCATCATCTCTCTCTCACTCGCTGACTGATGGGTCCCACGTGTCATCTTCCTCCTCCGCGTCTTCAAGCAGGACTCTGCTTGGAGTCCGACGCGCCGCGCCGCGCCGCCCTGTTCCTTCTTGACGCACACACCAAGGACTACCTCTCCCAGCCATATATCCGTCGCCACCGCAGCAAGCCGAAACCCCGGCCCCGAGCTATCTTGCCTTCTCCTCGCATAGCGCCGTCGTCCGGAGCCGAAGAAGAGCCGAGCGCCACCGGCCTCTGCCTTGCTCCAATCCGATGGCCACACTCGTCGCCGGAGGAAATTGACAAGTCCATGAGATTCGAGACACCGAGGAGAACCCGTTCAACCTATCCCCGTCGTCGTTCCGCCACCAGAGCATCACCACCGCGTCGACCTATGAAGCAGGGCACCGCCGCCAGACTTCGTCGATCGATTCACCATTGTGGGGCCTCGCCGGATCGAATTGAGAACCCTAGGAGTATCTTCGGGCGAAGACGCGTTGATTCCATCCATCCCCGCCGCCAATCGACTGCCAGAGCACCGCCGCCGCATGGACCTCCCAAGCGCCGCCACTGCTCTTCTCGTCACCTTGTAAGCATCTCTTCGGGTTTCCCTCGCTCTCCTCCCTCTTTTCCCCCACCTGGCCAAGCCAATCGCTCAGCACATCGTCGGTGAGGCCAACGAGCTGAGCCGCTCAGCGCTCTGTTCGCCATGAACAGAGCTATGAAGCTCTTACGATTAGGTCCTCTAGGAATCCTATAACTAATGTTGCATTCTTTGTGTCTTGAAGATTTTGCAGAAAACCCCCTAGATTTTATAGTCCCTTTCAACTTTAACCCGAGCCTTGGACTTTTCCAGATCCAACCCCAACCTTTGATTTAATTGCGAGCACTATTCTCTATGTCTTGCAAATCTTCTTAGAAAGCCCCTGAAACCTTTAGACCCTCACGTTTAGATCCTTGTTTCCTTGTTTAACGCATAAATTCCGCGTTTTAACTCCGTTTAATCTCAATCTTGTTGCGTTAATCTTGTAAAAGCGTGAAGTTTAGATTAACATCGTTGGTTACTAAGTTTCATGTTTTAAAAAATAAATAAAATGTTAACTTATTTAATATTTGTTATATGATTTACAAATTGCATAAAATCTAATTAGAGTTCCAATTCCATGTTTTATAATTTATTTAAAATATTAATTTGGTTAATATTTACTTCATATGCTTTTCCAAATAAAAGCTAGTAGGGTTATATATTGGTTTTCATAAACTAATAATTAATTTGCTTAATGTCTATTGTTGAATCTTGTTTTCTAAATAATAAAACTTGACTAGGTTTATGGATCGGCTTTTATAAATAAATATTAACTTGGTTAATATTTACTTCACTATCTTTTCTAATTAAAAGTTAATTAAGGATATACCCTGTTATTTCATAAACAAATAATGTTAATATGATTAACAATTATTGGACTCTCTTTTCTAATTAAAATCTAATTAAGGTTAAAGCATCGATTTTGTATAATCTAAATTAATATGTTTGATTTCCAACTTGAATGTGCTTTCCATAAAAATTGTTTAGTCCAACACGATACACTAAGTTATTCGTCTAGATTAGACCTGAGCATTTTGCGGGCCGGGCCAAATTCAGGCCGGGCCGGCAAAAAGCCCGATTTATTTCGGGCCTAAAATTTGTGCCCACGCCCATCCCATGGGCAAGGTCGGGCCTAGTTTTCTGGCCGGGCTCGGGCCAGGCCGTGGGCGGGCTCGGGCTTCCCGCTCTTTTTTAGTTGAAATATAAATAAAATAAATTGTTTGGGCGGGCTCGGGCCGGCCCGGAATTTTTTCGGGCTTGGTTTTCGCTGCCCACGCCCATCCCATTAGGAGGCGTGGGCGGGCCAAAACCCATCGGGCTCGGGCCGGGCCCACGGGACGAGCCGGGCCGGGCCACAAATGCTCAGGTCTAGTCTAGATGCTCTCACATGCTTTCTTGCAAGTTAAAATATTTAATTGGTATAATCATTATATAAATATTTGCAATTAAAATTAATTAAGCTTTATCCCTTCTTTTCATATCAAAGTATAATTTGATTAATTTAAATACTGAAAATTTCTCTAAATATTCATTACATGCCTTTTCTTAATTAAAATAAAAGAAGCATATAGCCTTTTGTTTCTTCTATATTATAAACTTTCAATAGTTATACCTTTCCAACCTTTGTCCCGTTTTCAACGTTCCTTACGCCCTCACGACTGTAGTAAGAGCCCCATCGTTTCGTACATTCTTTTAAAAGCTTTTCTTTTGATTGGTGTATTGTTCTTAGTTGTTCCTATTTCTTTGCTTGCATGTTTGTGCTTGTGCTCGATGTTTGCTACGATTAGAGGAGCATCGTTCCGAAGCTGTCAAGAACAAGAGTTGAAGGCTGAGCAATGGTATTCTTTTACAGAAAGACAAGTGTCCCTAACCATCCTTCTACCTATGCGTTATAAGATCATATATGTTAATCGGAACATGGAGAACCACCCGGGATTACCCGTACAACCATAATACTACATGGCTCTGGTCTTGGCTAATTAATTAGAAACCTTGGTTAGGAATGATCTTACCGAAAGGGCATGGGGGTGGCGGTTGACGGTGTATAGCCCGGTCCTCTTGGGAAGTGGGCTTAGCTAAGACACTATGCCCGTTAGGTAGGGTTATGCCTGCTTCTGATCCGGAAACCTTAGCGGGTCGTTTCTAACTAGGGAATCTTTGTAAAGGCCTCGTAGCGTCCCTATGCAGTCACACCTCGGAAGTGTGATACGTGCTTGGGCTGGCACAGCATGGTTGGGTTTGAAGTTCTTCGGAGCTTTTACGTGAATTATGGTAAAAGTGTACAACCTCTGCAGAGTGTAAAACTGTTATAACAGCTGTGTTCGCGGACATGAACGGCCTGGACCCTCACATGATTAATTTATCGAAAGTTGATGCTAATTAAATTGTTCTGGTTATTTCGGTGGCCTTGCTGAGTACCAACCATAAGTGTACTCATCCTTGCTTATTGCTGCTCAGTATTCAGAAGGTGTGTGAAGTTATTGAAGATGATGCTAGGCGTACGCAACCCCCAGTCAACTGCCTGTGGTGAAGAGTTCAAGATTCTGCTGCTAAAAAACGTTTGTATTGTCTTTATTTTATTCTTTCCGCTGCAACTTTGTGTTCTGTTTATTCATGGAGTCTATCATATGTGTGAAACTTGATCCTGGCACACATGTGAGATGCATCTGGTTTCCTTTATAAAACCAGGTGTGACAGTTTGCAACCCACAAAATCGGCATCTGGATATCCAATTATTTTAGATTCTTAGTTTTCTTATATGTGAACATATGACTACTTAGTTACGGCGTGTATACACTTGTGTATACATAATGCTTCCGACAATTGAAGCATGAGGAATCTTCTCATTTGATCAATTTCTTTTGATTCCCGAGACTTATCGCCCTTAACAAGTGTAGCAACTGTATCTAAACATGGGTGTATGTTATATCTTTCAAGAACCTTCTCCACATAAACATTGGAGGGAGAGCCCTAATATACCTTTGGACCTATATGTGGTGAAACTCAATGCCTAGAACATAATGGCATCACCAAGATCCTTCTTATCAAAATTCGATGATATATTTAACTCTTGTCTTATACAACAAATTCTTGTTGCTTCTTGCTTATAGGATGTCATATTCATAATTAAAGAACTCCCCTTGATCTATGCAATTATTTCCTTTGTTTTGACAAAGTCATAATTCTTAATTACTTCATCAAACTTGATGTACTATTGTCTGGACGCTCGTTTTAACCCATAAATGGATTTCTTCAACTTAACTTATTCATAGCACATAACTATAAAACAACGTTGGTCAGAGATATAGCTATGAACTAAATTGATTTGCACTCAATTGTTTCTTGCCTTCCGCAACGCAACTTTCATGTTGCATCATGTATGTTCTTATGCAAGTCATTTTTAGGAACACAATCTTAATGTCCATCTTATGCAGCTCAAGATCATAATGATCTACTAATGATGTGATGATTCTATAGAATCCTTTCTATGAGACAAGCGAGTAAGTCTTAGTGTGATCAACTTCTTCTACTTATGTGAAGCCCTTAGCCACAAGTCTTGCCTTAGAACCTTTTGACCTTCCCTTTCGAGTCACATTTTAGTCTTGTAGACCATTTACAATCTACTTTCTTGACTCCTTCGGAAATTTTTGCTAAGTCTCATACTTTATTGGCACTCATAGACTTTAATGGCCTCGCATTACTTATGCAAGTTCTCATTACTCATAGCTTCTATAAGAGAAGTTGGGTCATCTACCCTTCCAATATCATATCATGTCCCTATTTACTTATTTACACGAACTCATTGGAGATGGTAGACTTCCTCTATGATGTCGATTTTCTAAGAGGTTGTGGTTTTAGTTTCTGGAACTGGCTCAGTTTCATAACTCTTACTGATTCGCTTATGTTCCATCAACAATTTGATCCTGCATTTCTCAACAGGTTCTTCCACCCTTTTGATGCTCATTAGATAAGGTAATTGTCACCTCCCCTTATTCTCTTGGAGAGTTAACTACCTAAGATGATGTAACTTTAATATGAGGTGTAAGAACATAATGGACCATGAGTCATCGGCAATGATCATAAGTCTGAATTTTCTCAAGATCAAATTTTCTATCCTCAGTGCATCCATTATCCTCTAAGAAACAATGTGTATCATGTCTCTTCAAACTTTATTGGTACACTTAGGATAATAAACGCAATACCACCTTAACTTTTCTAGAATCTAGGAATAATAGCTTTCTTTCTTAGGGTCTAGTTATTCGAGTGATGAATTAAACGCTCATGCCTCATATGCATATGCAAACACAAACAACCAATCTAAAAATTTATGATGTTTCTTAGGGACCGATTTCCTAAGTGCACGATTGTGCATAGCAATATTTAGTGCTTCATCCTCAAACTTACTTAGCTAAACCATTTTGTTGATCAACTATTTTAGTTTCTTAGAGAAATGGCAAGGGTCGGGATTTTGCATGTCTCCCTAATACTCTCTACCACTATATGATATTATCACACATTGATCTTTATGTCATGCTAGTTTTCTATCTTAACTTAAGGTGCATATTTTCTCTTATTTAGGTAGACGTATCCTTAAAGGTAGAAATTATTAGTGAAGTTAATTAAATAACTAATAACCAACAACTAATTTTACATAAATGTATCGCAGAATGAATTGATTTTAATATTCATGTACTGCGCTTAGCTCCATCCTTCTAATTTGTTTTGCAAATTTTTCCTTTATGCAGTCAACACGATGTTCTAAGTCAGAAATGTATAACATTGGAAGTATCTCTTCTCTAATGAGACGCTCCATTTCTCCCCTTCGAAATGTGGCTTATGTACAAATGCCACAATTTCGTCGAAGTATCATTAATTCTCTTTTGCTTATGGTTGACATTGTTCTTATTCATCACAGAGAAATAATTATTCGAAAGCAACAAGTAACAACTGATTGTGCAAGGGTACATAAATAATAACTTATTACACACTTGTTCTCAAGCAACATACATAACCAACATGTTCTGATCAAAATAAAATTCACATTTTTGGTACGCAATGTTACATAAAGGAGCTTAAGTGAAGCTGCTGTGAGATTTTGATGTGAGATTCACGATATCCAACACTTCAACTTCCACTCCATGAGGAACTTGTAAGACTTCAGTTCTCTTTCTTATGGTGTGTATCACTGAATCCCTGTGAGGAATTTATAACATAAGTGGTGGTCTTAGAATAATTCCACCATACACTTAATGGAAAATGAGCACTTAAATGACTCATCGACTTATGAATAATGTTGTCATTACCCTTTTTGGTAAGCCAGCTCTCAAACTTTAGACAGTTTTTCCTCATGTGGCCATAGTCCTTGCAATGATGGCATCTAGGATTTTTGGGCTCGTCCAACTCCTGATTCGGTAACCCTTTGAAGTACTCCTCTATTTCTCCCATGAATGCCATAGCATTGTTTGGAGTCTTAGTGAATACTCCCCTTAGTTCTCGGCTTATGGTCATGTCTATTAACATGATTGCCGCTTTATCAGACAATTCCCATCGCTGCTTCTCTATTACATGGATATTACTTAGGGATATACTGAAATAAAGGAAAAATACCAATCATAATTCATTCTGGGCCAAAACTAAACTTATCCTCTCTGGCCCAGCAACTCAACGGCCCAACAACTCAACCCCTTCGGCCCAACATCTCAACGGTTCAGTTCGCGCGCGGCTCAACTCAACTCAGGACGCAGCTCAGCGGCTCATGGCGTGGCTCAGCCTTAACCTCGTGTCTCGATGTGACTCGGCTTAAAGCGCAGATGGCTCGGCTTAGGACGGCGCTGGGCTGCTCAATGTCTCATGGGCCATAGGCCCAAAAACCAACGGCTAGGCCGCCGAATCGGCCCAGCGCACGGCAGCGATCTCCCCCGCCCGCTTGGATCGTGGCCATTGATCTGAAAACCCTAAGATCTGATGGTGTGGCATGGATTTCGCGAGTATATAAGGGGACTAGTTACCAACGAACCCTAACCCTAGTTCATTCTTTCCTCTCTCCTTCTTCCACTGCATCCCAGCTACCAACGTCGCCTGCTGCTCATGGCACAACCGCGCAGGATGTACGCCGCCGCCATCTTATGCCCTGCGCCCTTGCCGGTGGCTGCTCATGGCGCACGCTTGCGCTACCTCACACCAACGGTGCAGCTCAACACCGCGCCCTTGTCCTCGCTGCCCGCCTTGCGCCCTTGGGGTCCCTCTCGCCAGAGGTGCGTGCGACCAAGTCGCGCGTATCTCCGTCGAGGGGTTCCCCTCGGTTGCTCTCGTGGCTGGCCGGCGAGTTCATAAACTTTTGCGTCTCAGTTGAACTCACGCGCACGAGCAAGGTGAGGGTTGGGTGTGTGTGCTAGGGTTTGGCTTTGAGAATTGCTTATGGGTTTGCAAAGTAGATCTGAGATTTGCGTATTCCCTTTCCTTGCGGTGCTTGTAATCTCATAAATCGACTACTTTCAATGTGTTTTGCGTCGGTTTAAATGCCGTTATGATGGATCCACAAAAGGGTCTTAGATCTGCGTTTCCAATCATGTCTTTATGATAGTTTGTCTAATTTGTGCACCAACCGATGACATGGATGGGGTTTTGCGTCGGTGTGTGTCTGTTTCTTATGGATTCGCATGTAGGGATCGTAGATCTGCATTTCCCATTATATGTTTGTCTAATTTGCGTAGCAAATCGACGAATTTTAACTTGATTTGCGTCGATTTGGTACTTAGATGGGTAGAAACGGGAAAAACCGAAACCCTAATCTTAGATCTGAGAAACTAAACATTATCGAACCAAGTGTACTTATGATTCATGAATAGTTGCAAAAGGCGTCTGATAACAAATGTAGGAAATAACATCACTGAGTACATGAATTTAATAGCATCTTATGCATCTACAACATGAACATTACACTATTAAGGTTAGGGAATCAACCAATAGCCATGAAGTAGTCGATCCGACTCCTCTTGCCGATGCAGTGGCTCCTGTAGGTTGATGCAGATGTAGATGTTCTCGTTAGTGCTTAAGTGATGGCCCGACGAGGGTGGCGGCGGCCTTCACGTCACTACAGTGCCGCCGGGATCGGGATGGCGTTAGGGCGCTCTTAGGGTTAGGTAGTCGTCAGAGTATATTTTCTCCAGTAACCAGCACCCCTTTATATTGCACTGCGTGACCTGGGGCCATAACCGTGGGCTGGGTTGTGCCTCCGATCAAGGCTTGAGTGGCCCACGGGCTTATCTCTTAATCCCGTTGAGCCCTTAACTAATAGGCTTTTAGACCACTCTAAATATTTTTCAATGGAATGTCAGATGAGCGTCCTTTCAGAACTTGTTACATATACGATTGGTCTGGATTGACCATCTTCTATTACTAATTGGAGGCTTCTTTTGATCTGTTCACATGAAGCCATCTAGTATATCCTAGGTTAACACCAAAAAAAATATATAAGAAAATTCAAGAAATTTTCTTATCGATCCGTGGCATGGGGCAGCAGAGCAGGCGATACGATCGTTATCGATCAGTCTCAACTTTCATTGTGCAGACAGCGTTCATCTCGACTGGCCAGACAGCAGGGTTGTATCGCTTGGCTGTTGTATTGTATGTTTGAATCAGTGGTCTGCTTCGATTCTGCTGTGCAATCGTACCAGGAGATTAGTTTTTGACGATCGATCCATCCCCATTGACATTGATGTTTGGTACGAGCTCTTTTACATGTGGAACTCCATGAATGAATGGATACAAAATCGAGATTTTCGTTTTTCAGTACTCAACGAAAAGCACAGGCCGGCAGACAACTGTCAGCAAAGAAAACTGGATACACATTATTCCTGTGTTCAGCCTATAGCTCTCTGCTGCCAGGCCTAATGCTGGCCTTGCCAACTAGTAGGCCACAACAGCTTGCCTTGGGGTGGTGAATCAAATCTCAATAGAAATTTCTTCATGTGAAAGCTAGCAATGCCTGAACAAAGATGAGCCCACGTACAGCCCGTCTTCTTCTGTAGCCTGATTCGAAGCTGGCCAGTGATGGTACTAAGCCCATTCATTTTTGTCACATAAATGTCTGCTAGAATTGTTCATTTGAAGATCTACTACATGTTAAAGTGTATCCTTCGAATTCACGAAGTCTAGTAACGATCAAATTTGTATTTAATATTTTCCATTTGTTGTGGAACTTTTTACATACACCATTGATGTTGATTTACCATATATATTAAATCGCTTGTCATATGAGTTATTCTGTAAGGCTAGTCCAAATTAAAGCCTGCAGCCCTTTGTTACTTGCATTGGTGTTTTTTCTTCCACGAGCGGCCACGCCCGAATTTCATTACCGATAAACCGCAACAAAATTACGGAGGTTCAACATAGTTCAGAAGTTCGACGCCAACTCCCCAGGACCAGGTCCGACACACTGGTCCAGGTGCCTCATCGCCAAGGGATGGTAGCACAGCTGACCTCGCAAGCAGACTACTAGATGCCAGACGGACCTACCACGAGCACCGCAGGCACCTAACAGAGTTACGAGGCAATGTTACACACAGAAAAGAGCCCAAACTAGGAGAAGATAACATCTAACAAAAGCAGGGATCGAACGAAGGTATGATAGCGCAGCTGATCAGTCCTGGAATGACTCTTTCCATCTTTGACGGCAAGAGGCGCCCATAACGTAAGCAATCAAGCTCCACACATATTTAGCCATCGTGCATGTAATTAAAGAAGAGATGCTCAATGCTTTCATGTTCTGAACAGAACATGCATCTATTGTCTCCCTGCATCTTTCTTCGTAGCAAGTTGTCTTTAGTGAGAATAGCATTTTGATCTATTATCGACATGAAATTTTTTTATCATCAGAGGGATCTTGAAATTCCACATTTTTTCGTGCAGATTTCCAGCTTCATTGGAGCATAGGGAAATATATCATTTTTTCATGCGGGTTTCTCATATACTATTTTTTACAGAGAATCTATCATTTTTTTTTCCCTCAGCCACATAGGGACATCTTTTCCTTCAGACAAAGTGAAAGAGAACAGAATATCATGGAGCCTCCTACCTCACTTGGTGTTACTGTTTCTCCCAGGAAAATGGTATAAAGGAAATGATAAACGTCAGCTAAGGCAACCAAACAAATACTGGAAAATGGTATTCTGGCTAGAAGTATTTGGTGACATACCAAATCCTGCTTTCTTGTGAACAATCAATTGATAAGAAGCCTTGCAAAGATCTACCATAATTCCATAAATGCACATGTAAAGGTGTTAAGACGTACAAAATTAAAGGCCGGGAAAAACCAATTCCATTATTGACTGATGAACCAAGGTTACATGGACACATAAAAAGCACGTGTAAATGGGCTCCACCGAGTGAATAAATCCAACACACACACATTGTGCTGTCCGACATTACATTATTATTGACACGCATACCACAGTTATAACGATAATAAAAAGTAGTAGCAAAAGCTGACTGGACAGTGGCTGGCATATATGGTAATAAAGCCACCAAGGATGGTCACCACCACCATGATCACTGCCGGCCGGCTGGCGTTTATTGTTGAGGAAATAAATAAAACAGAACAGCATGCGTCATTCGCTGGATGGCACATCATTTGCTGGTAGGACGATGCGCCGCCGCTGCGCCATGGCCGCCATGCCCATGCTGCTGCTCCGGCGCCGGCTGCTGTTTCCCAGCGCAGTTGCATCGCCTCTTGACGATGGCTTGAGTGACGGCCTGCACGCACACACGGCGCTTACGAATTAAGCACACTAGTTATAGTTATTAGTTGAGTGCTCGGCTCGTCACACGCCTGCCTCTAGCTATAGGTAGCATGCAGTACTAACCAGGTATATGTCGTGGTGCATTGCGCGGCTGATGGCCTCCATCGATGGCTCCAGAGAGGCGGCGGCGAGGTAGTGCATCGCCTCGGCGGTGCCGGTGGCGTCCTTGGACGGGTGGAAACGGCAGAGGTTGATCTGGTTGAGCTGGTGTATGAGGCTGGACCATATTTCCATCCGCTGGCCGATGCTGGCTAAGTCGACACACTTGCAGCGTGGCTGCTCTTTATCGTCGCTAGAACCACCGTGCCCCCCTGCAGCTGCGGTTGCCGGAAGCGGAGCTGCCACCGCCGTCGCAGCGCCGCCATTGCAGTTCCTCAGGTGCAACGCTTGCTCCACGGCCTGCATTCATTCGTATGTATGTGAATATATATACTTTCCAATATGATCATAACTTTTTTTTATTAACGCGAGAGATGAATGGAATTATCATCAGTAATCGAAATAACATGTTGTACCTGGAACACGCTTTGGTACATGGTCTGGTTGAAGGACTGGAGCGTCAGGTTGAGGATGGTGGCCTTCAGAAGCTGGTCTCCGCCCGTGCCTTGGGCGTGCCCCAGCGTGCTCACCACCAGCTCGCGCTGGGTGTTGGACCAGCTGGCCACGAGCCGCTCAATCACGTCCAGCGCGTCGGACGCCCAAGGCGTCTCCTCCGGTGGCGGCAGCAGCACCATTCGCACCACCAGCAATAATGTCTCCATCTCCTCCTGCTCCATTTGTTGTTGATGAAGGAGCCAGATGCGGCTTGGCACTAGCGGCAATATCTCCTCTCCCTCCATTTTCCGGAGCTGGTGTCTCCAGCGGCTTCTTCTCAACGTCTCCATCTCCTGCTCCATTTGCTGCAGGAGCATTTGGATGCGGCTTCTTGTCAATATCACCATGTCCTCCTCCACTTACCACAGGAGCTGGAGTGTCAGATGGAGCTGGTGGAGCAGGATTTGGCTTGGCACTGTCGGCAATATCTCCTTCTCCTCCTCCATTTGCCGGAGCTGCAGCCGGATGCTGCTTGGTATTGTCGGCAACATCTCCTTCTCCTCCTTCATTATTTGCCGGAGCTGAAGCCGGATGTGGCTTGGCAATGGCGGCAACATCTCCTCCTCCACTTGCCACATGAGCTGTTGAGTCAGATGGAGCTGTGAGAGCAGGATGCGGCTTTGCAACAATATCTCCTCCATTTCCCGGCGCTGCTGGTGCCTCCACCGGTGGCTTGTGTGCGGCGGCCTTCTCTGCCATCTTGGTGACAGCCGGTGTCTTGTAAGCAATAGTATTCTCGGGCGAGCCCATGGTGGTGGCGCGCTCCATCTGGTGGCTCGACACGTAGGAGCAGATGTAGGCTTGCCCGGAGCCTTCCGCCAGCTTGCCAGCCATCACCTCCACGTCCTTGTCAAAGCTGTTACTCAGGCCGCCGGAGCAGTTCTTCAGCTCACTCCATTTTTCCCTGAGCCACTTTGCCCACTTGCCACCTTCGTTCTTCAACTCCTTGTCCTTGGGCAGTAGCTCCTTTAGCAGCAGGCTAAGAAGCTTGAAGCGTGTCACTTGCTCAAGCACAGCCTCGTCGCGCTGCTCGTCGTCGCCGCTGGCTGGCCTCTGGATAGACACTGCCAGATGATGGTTGTCTTGGCCGATAGTGATTGTGGTCGTGGATGCAGCGGTGGCGTCGACATAGGTGCCACCGGCAGTGAGGATCACCTGCTCCTCCCCAGCAGCAGCGGCCTCTGCACGGGGCACGTGCAGGTGAACGACGAAGTTCTTGACCTCGCCCGCATAAAGCAGATGTATGCAGACCTGCCCTGATGCCCCACCATCTCTAATGGCCTTGTTGTAGCCGCCGGAGTCGATGCCCACGATGGTCACCCCAGGCACAGCGGCGCTGAGAGCTATGGTAGCATTCTTGATGACCACCGTGGCAAGGCCGCCCAGGCAGACAGCGAATGCGTCAGTGATCTTGTCGAGGCCCTGGTCGATGCAGGAGTAGGTCCCACATGAGACCCGGGAGATAGCCAGAAGTGCCATGGGGTCATGGGAGCTACTGAAGCCGAACGTGTGGACCGGATACTTTTGAAGCACGTCACGGAGCTTCTTGATGCCGTCGTCAGTAGTAGCTCCGTGGTTGTCATTGGTGCTGACAACCTTATCCCACTTCGTCCCATAGCCAGGACTCTCCTCCCCATCAGAGAGGAAGACGACGAACCCCACGCGGTTGTTGCTGTTGTCCCTGTGCCGACCCTGGAGGATGCCAGCGGCCGTCTCCAAGGCCGGCTTGAAGACGGTACCACCATCAGGGACGAGGCCACGTACCACCTGCCGGGCTGTTTCCCGACCGTTGCCCGACATTGGTGAGAGCTCTGTGCTGCCCTTGACGCTGCCGCTGAACTGCACGATGGACAGGCGGTCGTCGTCGTGGAGCTCATCGATGATGAACAACAAGGCTGCCTTGAGATAGTCCATCCTCGACTTTTTACTATTTTCTGATGGGTCGGCCCAATTGCCCATGCTGCCGCTCACATCCACAACTGCGACGAGGTCGATGGGCGGGTGCTTAGCCGCCACTTTCAGCTCGGGGGCCTCTACACGCACCAGCACCTCCAAATCCTCCACCTCCTTGTCCTGCCGGAGCGATGACACGATCGGGGTGGCGGTCACCTTCAGCTTCAGCTCCGCCGCGGCCGTGGCCTGCACATGCATGATATATATCCATGTAAGTATTCAAGAAATCAAAGAGTTTGGCCACATATATATAATAAGATCAAGCTAGCTGATGTAAATGCATCCATGTGCTCACATTCAAAACAGGTGCGTCCTGCCGCTTCTTGTTCATGGCGGCATTAGTAAGAATGCTCTCCAGCACCTTCTTGAAGCGTTCTGACAGGAATTTGTTGTCCGGAGCGGGGATGGGGTGAAACTGGGCACCTGGAGAGTTCCCAGAGATGGTACGGAGAACCTGGTGGATACACAAGCCGATCGACAAGCTAATTAAGCGAGAACAATTACAGCAAATAAACCAAGATTATGTATATATATCCAGTCCAGGCTAATTAACTGGTGATGGATTCCGTACGCACACTGATGTTTGCATCTCCGCCGAGAGTGAAAGTGTGCACGGGCACTTGGGATTTGTAGCTCTCACTACAGGAAACGGTTGCTTCGCCAACAGCGCCTATCCTGTTGGCGAAGACGCATATCCTGTTGGCGAAGGATTTCCCAACAGGGTTTGCCCGTTCCTGTTGGGAAAGTACCGTTGGCATCTTAAGTGACGGGAAAGAGCTCTTCGACAACAGGAACGAGGGCCCTGTTGGGAAAGCTTCGCCAACAGCCACGTGTCCTGTTGGCGAAGGGAGAACGCCGTCAACTCGGCTGCTGTTTTCTTCGCCCACAGGACTGGCTTTTGGCAAACGCTTCGCCAACAGTGTCAAAGACCAGTTGGCAAAGCATTACACGTCAGGGATCTACCAACAGTTTGTCCAAGCTATTGGCAAAGCCACTGGACAAAGCTGTTGGCAAAGGAATCCTGTTGGCAAAGCTGGCATGTTCTGCTGGGGAGAAAGCCCAGCTTTGCCAACAGCTTTGTCCCATGCTGTTGGCAAAGCTGGGAAATAATTTTTTTCCCCTTTTCTTTTGCTATTTTCTTGCCTTTAAACGACATATATAGCATATATATACCACAATACCACATATATATCAACAATATAGCATATGAACCGCATTTCAGCATCGGATTCGATCTCAACATGAATCCACACATTAAATCCATCGATACATGTCCATAATACACATAAGTCATGAAACGAGTGCATACATATCCAACATACACCAGGATGTCCAACATACATGTCCAAAATGTCCGACAAGTCCAACATACATGTCCAGGGGTCTAACATGCATCGCTAGTAGTCCAGAAGAGGAAGTCAAAGGTACCTAGCTCGTGGCGCCGTCCCCAGGGGTCTCAGCGCCCCCACCTTGCTCCCACGCACACCATCCTGGCCGTGGCTGCTGTGGCTGCGGCTGAGTCCACCCTGACCCCTGCGGCGAGTCGTAGTGCCAGTAGGGCGGGCGAGGCCCCCGCTGCGTCTGCGCCCCCGGCCACGAGGAGTAGCCCTGCGACGGTGGAGGAGGAGGCCACGTGTACGGCTGCGTCGGGTAGGTCGGGTGAGCTGGCCAGCCGTGCTGTGGAGAAAGACCCAGTGGAGGGCTAGCACCTGGAGTCGGGTTCGAACCCGCCAACGGAGCCTGCACAAAGGACAAGTGATGTAATTAGTACCTGTAGGATGGCCGCACAAGCTAAAGCAAAAGGCAATATACTCACTGGAGCATGAACAAGAGCAGGCACTAGGAGTGGTGGTGCAGCAAAGAGCGAGGGAGGAAGCTCCTCCTCGTCCAGGAACTTGGACTTGACGAAGCCGGCCAGGTCCGCTATTTGACGCTGGTAGTGCCCCGCCACTGCCGCTAGGTTCTGCTGGTGGGCCGCGTCCTGGGCCGCCAGCTGCTGCCTGTAGGCCACGTCCTGGGCCGCCTGGTGGGCCTGCATCATCTCCTTGAACTTGGCCTGCAATATTACAATCGCATGGTATGGGAAGCCAAGAGGTGTGAAACGAGTGAACGACGAATGAAACCGCACTTACCTCCATCTGCATGTATGTGCTCGGCCGTCGGGGCGCTATCGGGATGCCGGAGGAGCTACTGCACCCGGCCTTTCGAATCTCCCACAGCGTGGGAGTAGTGGCCGGGCTGATGGCGCTGTTGGCCATCCAGTAGGAGCCGTGCTGCTTCCCTCCTCCCAACCTCATCACGAGCTCCGCGTCCAGGGGCTCCTTGAAGGGGTCCTTGTCTTCTTCTGGATGGCTCTGGCGAAACGCAGCGCTGTACTCGACGAGCTTGGGTTGGACGTTCGCGTTGGTGTACGCATCCGGCCCGTCCTCCGGGTTCCACCTGTTGTCCGGGTCCTTCGCTTTGCCCTTGTGAGAAAGGGCGTACCCCACCACCTCGTTGATCTCCTTTCCACCATGGGACTTCCTCTGCGAGGAAAACACAAACATGGTTACAGGTAACTAGATTGAGCGCTATAGTAAAGAGATCAACAGTATCATACCCATGCGCCCATGAACTGCGGGAGGGATCGGTTCCCTTGGTGGTGTGCTACCCTTGCAGCCTTTGCCCGGCGCTCCCGACGCTCATTCTTCTCATGGTAGCATTTGTCCGATCTCCACCAGCGCACAATGGCCTCCCAGCATTCCGGGTCCTTGTCGCACCACCCTGGTATCCACTAAGAAACATCAAGTATTTGACATGTCAGAATATGAATTGAATGTTTCACGGAAGCAAACAGAACGAATGTTTCCTGCTTAATTACCGTTAAGTACTCCTCCTCGGTGAGGTCGGTCTCCCTCTGGAGGATGATCTCCTGCCTGACTCGTTCCTTCTTGATCACGTTGCCAAGAGAGTTGCGGTAGTGGCTGATGACGCACTGGATGCGCGCATCGTGGTACATGTCCCTGAGACGTGCATGGCAGGCGTTCTCCAGCACGAACGCCGCCTCCGCGTCTTTCCCATCCGCGCACTTCCAGTACCCCTGCACGCACACATCATGTATCATTTCATTGTTTCAAGAACGTCCAACGAATGTGTAGTATTGAGAAATGTGTTGTGATGAAAACACTCACCCAAAACTCCCTCTTGATCTTCTCCGCAAGTGGCTCGCGTGCAGGTGAACTAGCACGATCGCCGCCTTCGGGCTCGGGCACGGGGACGGTGTGCAGGTGGAAGTGTTCCCACTTCATGGGCGGCTTTCGAACGCCATCGATGGTGACCAAGCCAGGGTAGTACTCCTTAATCAGCAGGGAGAGGATGCCATTGATATGGCGTGCACCGGTATTCCCCTCCGTAAACACCCAGGCCCTGCACGAGTCATTAACAACAATTATTAGTCTGCAGTTCGGTTTTTAACATGCCATGTGAATAATATGAACAAAGTAGTTTACTTACTCTTTCCCGACGGGCGCAATCACCTTGCGCTGGTGGGGGAGCGGCTTTTGGGTAGGGAGCGTCGAGGGCCCGCGCTCGTAGGGCTTCCTCAAACCTGAGGAAGACCCCCCGTCGTCGTGGCACCCGGCGTCGTGGCCCCCGTCGTCGTGGCACCCGGCGTCGTGGCCCCCGTCATCGTCGTCGCTACCACCGCCGCCGCAGCCGCTGAACCGTCCCCGGTCATCGTCGTCCTCGTCAACGTCCCGAACTCCAGCCTCCTCTGCCGGAGACGACTGCTGCGGGCCGGCTCCTCCTCCCTACCGGCCTGCTCCTCCACGTCCAGCTCCTGCTCGTCGCGACCGCCGTAGAGCGAGGGGCAGGTCCGCCTCGGCATCCTCTTCCTGCCGCCTGGCATTTCCTCGAGTGCCTGCAATGACAACGATTAAAACAATTAGCATATATTGCAAGGTGACAATAATAATTGTAAATGACAAGTAGTTGTAGTACGTGGAGGCGACATAATCTCCGCGTATGGCAATACGACTTGTGTGACTTCGTCACCACTGTCCTCATCATCACTATCAATATTATCGAGCTCTCAATCGTCCTCATCATCTCCATCGCCATTGTCATCATCATCGTCCGGAACAGCTCCATCGCGCTTCCTCTGCCATCGCTCAAGGAGTTGTAAGTCCTTAGCATCCAACACGTCATCACCCTCGTCCTCATCGATGTCGTTGTCTTCTTCCATGCTCATCGTCATTAGCAAGGAAATATCTATCTCGAATCACCCATCTAGCCCCTCAGGTTGATAGAACTCATCTGTCGTTGGGTCAAAGTTGTAATCATCATCGTTTGGGAGAGGCGCTTTACTGTGCGGCGATACCATGTGCACAAGGCTCCAACCCGCAAGCCTTGGGTCAGTTTGGCACGCCCATGGAAGGTAATAAACTTGCGTGGCGTCTCGGTTAGCCACAATATAGACATCGTCTCCATTGTATTTGGAATCCTGTCGAATTTCGGTTAGCCCAATCTTAAGGTCTTCTCTCGTGACATCAGGATTGAACCAATGGCATTTGAATACCACTGGCTTCAAAGAACTGCCACCCTTGAATTCGAGCTCGTATATCTCTTTGACTATGCCGTAATAGTTTTTCTTATCATTGTCGGGCGTACAAACTCCGCTGCACGTGGTTTTCTGTTGGGGCCTGCTCCCCTCGTAGCCTCTAGTGCGAAAGCGATAGCCATTGACATCATAAACGGTGAATTACTTGACCTTACGGTTGATGCCAAGGCCCACCTCTCTCAATTCAGCACTCATTAGCGCATCTTCCTGGGCCTGCAGGGTTACAACGGTTCGATCGTTAAATTACTCGCTCCTAGGAGCAAAGTGGAAACGAGGTTACTCGGATTGTACCTTTGAACATAACCAGGAAACGAAGTTGGGCGTGCCATGTCTAAGAAGATGGTCCTGTTGTCCCAAGGTAGGAGCAGTATTGCCGCTCCAGTGAATATTAATGAATTCCCTGAAAAACAAGAGATAGGGGGGTCGAATCGATTGGTAAGAGGATATAGTGACGGCGTATGAAACAAGCATACTGAGAACTTACTTCTGATAATCCAGGCACTCATCAAGGTTCAACAACAAGTACATCATGATACTGGTCCACTCCTCATGGGTCAAGTTCTTGTTGACACCTGCGCTTCCTTTTCCGAGATCCCCTTTGAAAAGGCTGAGGGTCGATGAGTTCTCCTCGACGTTGTAACGAGGGGTTGGATTATGCACACTGGGAAGTTTCTCAGTATAGTACGCTTGTGTGAAGGTCGACACCTCCTCAATAACGAATGCCTCCGCCACGGAAGCCTCAATTTTGGCTTTATTTTTACACTTTTGCCGAAGAAGCTTCAGACACCTCTCGATGGGATAGCACCAACGGGCCTGCACGGGACCCCCGAGCAGTGCCTCGCGGGGTAGGTGCAGAATGAGATGCTGCATAGATAGGAAGAAGCCGGGTGGAAATATCATCTCCAACTTGCAGAGCAACAGAGGTGCAGCCTTCTCCAGTTCAAGACACACTTCTCGAGTTAACTGCTTGGCACAAAGCTGTCGGAAGAAATAGCTCAACTCTGCCAGGACGCGCCACACTGGCTCGGGGAGGTATCCACGGGTCATCGCAGGAAGGATCCGCTGAATCCATATGTGGAAGTCGTGACTCTTCATCCCTAGCACTTTCATAGTGTCCACGTTCACTCCCCGAGCCAGATTTGCAGCATACCCATCAGGGAACCGCACCGTCTTCATCCACCTCAGTATGTCCTTCCTAACTGGCCTTTTGAGGACGTAATCGGCCGGGCCCCTTTTCCATCTCTTGCCTGGCGCAGGGGTCTTCATCACAAGCTTTGGTCTATCACACATCGTTTCGATGTCCAGTCTAGCCTTAACGTTGTCCTTCGACTTCTTACCGGTGTCCATGAGTGTTGCCCAGAGTGCCTCAGCGACATTCTTTTCTGTGTGCATTACATCGATGTTGTGTGGAAGAAGAAGGTGCTTGAAGTACGGTAGCTTATGCAAGCCCGATATATGAGTCCACATGTGTGTGCTACCATATCCTATAAAACCACCGTTCACTTCATCAACTTGGAGAGCGTCTAACTCGGCAAGGACATCCTCGGGGCTCCTAGGCTCAGGAATGGAGTCGGTGACTTGAACACCTTTTGTGAAGTGCTTTTCATCTCGTCTCAATTCATGGTCCTCGGGCAGGAATTGCCGATGTTTGTCGAAAGAAGAAAACTTGCCACCCTTTTTCAGCCAGGTGAACATCACATCTGTCTTGCATGTTGGGCAAGGGAACTTCCCGTGAACACACCACGCGCTGAACAAGCCATACGCCAAGAAGTCATGCAACGAATACTGGTACCACACATGCATTGTGAAGTTCCTCTTCGTAGCTCGATCGTACGTCAGCACCCCCTCGTCCCAAGCATGTTGCAATTCATCCCACACTGGCTGCATGAACACACCCATATTTTTGCCCGGGTGTCCAGGTATTATCAGCGTCAAGAACACGTTCCTGAGTTCAAACATGACGCCGGGGGGAAGATTGAGGGGGATCACGAACACCGGCCAACAAGTGTACGGGGCCGCCATCATTCCAAACGGGTTGAACCCATCAGTCGCCAGCGCTACGCGTACATTCCGGGCTTCCTCTGCCTTGTCAGGATTCATGGCATCGAAGTGCCTCCATGCATTACCATCCGATGGGTGTACCATCTTGTTAGTGTATCTCTTGCCTTTCTTGTGCCACATCATCATTTTCGCGGTATCCTCTGTCATAAACATCCGTTGGAGCCGATGTGTGAAAGGAAGGTGCCGGATGACCATCTCGGGGATCTTTGACTGTCTCTTGATGCCATCACTGCCTTCTACCTCCACATACCTAGAGACTTTGCACGTTGGACAGTGTGTTGCGTCCTCGTGGTCGTCCCTGAATAGGACGCACCCATTCGGACAAGCATGGATCGGCTCGTACGGCATCTTAAGTGCACGAAGGAGCCTCTGTGACTCGTACATGTTCTTCGGCAGGATGTGGTCCTCCGGAAGCGGTCCGCCAAAAACTGACAACACGAGATCGAAGCCGTCTCGACTAATGCCAAGCTGCGACTTCAACGCTATTAGGCGTGAAATGCCATCCAGCTGTGAAACCCTTGTCTTCTCGTGAAGGGGCTTCTGTGCCGAGTCCAGCATGGTGTAGAACGCCTTTGCGGTTTCCTCCGGATCCTCCTCCGCCTCCATTCCTTGAGGGAACGCCCCTTCCTGGAAGTCTTCAAACATGTCTACCATCCAAGCATCTGCATCCAACTCCTCGAGGAGGGGTCTCACCGGCTCCTGCCTAATAACATCGGGTTCACCATGGTGGACCCAGCGCGTATAGTTTCGAACGTATCCATTCTTGAAAAGATCTTGCATAACAATACGCCTTTCTCTCCATTTCTTGTTCTTACACTGGCTGCACGGACACCGTATCCGAATCGACCCTCTAGCAGCTGGGCCAAATGTCTGGTCCAGGAAAGCGCTGGTCCCCCTAACCCATTCATTGCTCTGTTTCTCCCTTGTCCAGCCAGTGTACATCCACTGACGGTCAGCCATCCTCTGCCATGCGCCAAGTTAAGTGAGCAATAAAACCACCATCTGCATCTACAAGGCGTTCCTACTATCTAATAGGTGAAGGATAGGTCCTAATCCCACCCGAGGATGCGTAGATGAGGTTAGCTTCCATGCTTCGCGCCCGTTTGAGACGGAATTTCGGCAGCACCTCCCAGCTGTTCTCCCGATACATGTCCCAATGGGGAGAGTGTGCATCCGGAGAACAACGGGGAGGTGCTGCCGAAACTCCGACTCAGACGGGGGCGGAACATGGAAGCTAACCCATCTACGCATCCTCGGGCTGTCCAAAAAACATGGACAATCCGAAAGAGATACCGTCGCAAATATGCACTGATCAGCATACCAACGACCGCGTATCACTTTCGGACAGGAGATGCCTAACTCAGTTATGCAACTTAAGACCATGATACAGATAGAGGGGTTATACCTAGGGGGCCAGTGACGCTAGCGGGTCCTTTGGGTCCTCCGAATCCCCTCCGATAGCTCCTGCTCTGCAAAAAAAGAAAAACAATACTATAAGTAAAAATTTTCGGCAGAACCTCCCCTGCACGGGGAGATTTTCCAAAACCTGCAAGAAAAGTCGACACGAAGGCCCACACGTCCACAATTCCGGCACGAAGGCCGTTAACGACATAAACGGCACGATGGCCGACAATCCGTGGGCTCTACCTTATCCTTCGGCAAGGGGCACGGACGACTCGGCGTGGACGACGTGAATCCTCTCCTCCTCCTCCCTTCTCTTCCTCCTTCCCCCTTCTCTTCTTCTTCCTCCCCTCTCTTCTTCCTCTCCTCCGCCCCCTTCTCTTCTTCTCCTTCCTCCTTCCTCTTCCCCTTCTCTTCTTCCTCTCTTCTTTCTTCCTCCTCCCCTTCTCTTCTACCTCCTTCTCTTCTCTTCTTCCTCCTCCCCTTCTCCTCTTCCTCTCCTCCTCCTCCTC
Source organism: Digitaria exilis (assembly GCA_015342445.1). Taxonomy (NCBI): domain Eukaryota; kingdom Viridiplantae; phylum Streptophyta; class Magnoliopsida; order Poales; family Poaceae; genus Digitaria; species Digitaria exilis. Next base: position 92,508 of record JACEFO010002834.1, read on the forward strand.
CTCCTCCCCTTCCCTTCTTTCCTTCTCCTCTTCCCCTGCTCCTTCTTTCCTGGCCTCCTCTCCTGGTCAGCGCGCAGAGGGGCCCTGGGGCGGCGCGGAGGGGGGTGGCGCGGAGGGGAGGAGGGGCAGAGCGGGGGCGGCGCGGCTGCGCGGCGGCGCTGACGCGGGTGGGCGGCGCGCGGCGCGGCCAAGAGCCAGGGACGGGGGAGGGCGTGGCGGGGCGGCACAGAGGCGGCGGCGGGGGAGGGCGCGGTGGGGCGGCGCCGGATCCGCCGGCGGGGAGGGCGCAGCGGTCGGCGGCGGCGGGAGCAGGGGGCGGCGGCGGGAGCAGGGGGCCGGCGGCGGTGTGGGTGCGTGCGTGTGTTGTGGCGGCGGTGTGGGTGGGTGCGTGTGTGCGTGAGTGGGGGCTGGGAAAAGGCTTGGGGCCTTTTAGGGTTAATGTCCTTTGCCAACAGCCTATGGGCGCGGCTGTTGGCAAAGAAATTTTTTTATTTTATACTGCGACAACCTTCGCCAACTGTCTTAGTCTTAAAGCTGTTGGAGAATACTCCTTTGCCAACAGCATCACAAGCTGTTGGCAAAGACTGTTTGCATTTTTTTGTTTTTTTCTTTCCACTTTTTTTGTGGGTCCTTCCTACTATAACTACATCTCAACTTCAAAACTTGGGTATGTTTTGAGTTATCTAGCTATATTTCGTTAATTATTTTCATTAACTTGAATTTTCTGGCATTATCGAAATTTGAACTGCAGGTGCATGAAATAATGAAACTTAGGCGTTCGAAAAATGATATTCTCGTTGGGGAGTGTGTTTTGAGGCCGTGTCCGAAAGCTCACCCGAAATTTCGAAGTCCTTGTACACGTAACACGACGGTCCCATCGTGGTACAACTGTTTTTTAATTGTATAAAATTCAAACGAAGTCGAAAAATAACGAAAGTTGTCGGGGTGCCTTGTTATGGCATGTGGAGCCTACGATAAAAAGTTGAAAAAATTTGGAGCAAGTTGCCGCGTCGGATGCTCAAAACCCAGACAACTACGGTAATGCTAGAGGCAGGGTGTCTAATGAATTCCTCCATTTGATACCTAAACACATGAAATGGAGTATGATAATGCCAGATATAGTTCATTTAATAGTATGAATATCAGTTTCTGGTGTTGTGCGATAACGACCTTAATTAGCCATGTGCCGCGTCCTATACGATCTTAATTAGACATGTGCCGCGTCCTATACGATCTTAATTAGACATGTGCCTCGTCCTATATGATCTTAATTGTATGGATTGCAGCTTCTGGTGCTGTGTGATACAATCCATCTTTGCTTGCTAGCTGCTTTATTTTTCCTAGGACAACTGCCAGTGAAGATAAGGGTAATAGGTACTGAGGAGAACTACATATATTACATTCAAGGACTTGTAATGTTCACAACCCACAAGTAATTGATTGATGCCAAACAAAATGTAAGCCAAAATCCAATGTACATACAAACTAAAAGGGCCCAATAAGGCCACAGTAGTAACAACAGCAGGCAAAAAAAAAAAAATCTGCGGCAAGAATTTTGTTCCACACCCAACTTGCATCCATCTTAACACATCATGCATTTGTTCTTTTGCATATATCACTACTATAAAAATAGATTTTTGGAGGTGGGTATTTTCGGTTTTTGCAGGTGGATTTCTGGTCCGCCTCCGAATGGAGGCTTCTGTTAATCAAAGATTAACAGAGACGGTAATGTGTTGGCCTCCGTTAATCGACAAGAAAAAACAAAACCCTAGACAGGCCCACCGAGCCCATCTAGGGTATCGCCGCTGGATCCATGCTGCTGCCGCCGCCGCCGCCGCATCCTCCTCGCCGGATTCGGCCGCTCATTGAAATTGACAATACGTAATTTGACTAGTAACTTTTTTATGTAAACTAAAAAATAGGTTCTAATTATTGCTTTGGTACCATATATTCGCCACTCATGTTAGAAATATAACTAAATTTTAATATTGTTAAGAAAAAATAAAATAAAATAAAGTAAAATAAATGGATGCTGAATATGATAAAGTATACCTGCCTCTACATGGATGATGCTCGCGCACCGGTCTTCATCTTTTGCTCTAAATACCATACAAGAGGACACAAAAACTATAGAGAAACAATACACCATGCATTACAAAACATTTTATGAAACACCTAGTAAAGGGAGTAGATGTTACAATGAATGTTTGGGCGTGAAAATCATAAAAAAAAAGAGTTAATTAAGATAGAAATGATGTGAGCTTATGATGTTTCGAAGGACATATAAACGGAATTATCTGTAGATTACAAGGGCTAGCAGAAAATTATTTCAAGTCATGAAGAATGGAGAAATTAAACCGGAGAAATGACAAGGGATAAATAGCTAGGTGGGCATTTATGGGATTACTGGAATATATGGTTGAGGGAAAAATTGTATATGACATCAGCTGGATTCATGCATAAGTTGTCTGTGTTTCCGCCATTCGTGGGTGTGACATGGCAAAAAGTGTTTTATTTGGATAACCTTAGAATATTTTTGGATATCCAAAGATCTATCTGTATTAATTAATATCCATACATCTCTTCAGTCTATGGATGGTGGTATGTTTAATTTCCTACTAATTGTATGCTGCTTTGTACATACATTGTATCGGGCATTCCCCCCATAATTGTATGTTGCTTTGCACGTCGGGTTGAGCATTTCTCCTAATTGTATGTTTTCGGTTCCAGACCCCCTCTGAAAAAAACAGCATACTGGCTCTTGTTTTTTTTTTCCCCAAGAATCTTATTAAACTTACTGAAACACAAATGCCTTACACGAATAACAAAAGAAGAAGCAAGACTCTAGCAAGGAACACTTGGTTCATGTATTAAGACCAAAGGCCAGGAAAATAAACTCCATTATTGACTGATCAAGCAAAGTTACAGGCACAAATAAAAAAGATGTAAATGGGCTCCATCGAGCGAATAAAACCAACACACATGCATTGTGTTGTTGGATATTATATTATTATCGGCACGCACACACCACAATTACGAGAGATAATAAAAAGTACTAGTAGTGAGGGCCGGCCTAACGGTGGCTGGTACTGGCATATATAGTGGCTACCAGCCGGCTGGCGTTTATTTTTGAGGAAATAAAACATAATAGCGTGCGTCCTTTGCTGGCTGGCACGTCATTTGCAGGTAGGAAGCGCAGCCGCGCCCGCGCCATGGCCGCCATGCCCATGCTGCTGCTCCGGCGCCTGCTGCTGTTTCCCAGCGCAGTAGCATCGCTTCTTGATGATGGCTTGACCTCCACGTCCATGTCAAAGGTGCTGCTCAAGCTGCCAGAGGAGTTCTTGTTCTTGAGTTCGCTCCAGGTTTTCCTGAGCCACTGTGCCCACTCGCCACCCTTGCTCTTGAGCTCCTTGCCTTTGGGTAGTAGTTTCGTCTCTAGTAGGCTAAGCAGCTTGAAGCGGGTCACTTGCTCCAGCTAGTGCCACCAACTCCATTGTACATACAGTAATTAACAATTATTACTCATTTGCCATCGATGCATGCTTCACGTGTGAGAAACTGCACACCGATAGATGCCACCACAATGCAACAACATGTCGATCGTCGGTGTGGCCTCGATCGACCATGGGGTGGTGTCGTCACTAATGATTCGTCAGCAAGGTGCGGTGGACATTGACGTGTTACTTTCAATACTCCCTCATTTACATATTCATTGTTGCTCCTCCCCTCATTTTCCTTGAAAATTAATCTTGATCTAGCATATGCATTATTGCTGGTCTAGCATATGCCAAGATCTAGCATATGCCAAGATCGAGTAAAAAAACAGGAGAACCAAATGGTATAATGCAGCTTAGTTGGTCTGAAGTTAATTACATAATAATGCATCATATCACCGGTGTGAAGCCAACCCACAACGGGTTAACTGGTTAGGAACAAATGGATTCTAGGTTGCAGTGAGCCAGGGTGACCTAGAAGCATACGAACAATATGCTCTTGGATGGAATTTTAAGCAGATCGCGCAACCCCCGGCCCAATGCATATAGGAACAAGCAACTAGCTAGTGTTTGAAAACTGAACAACAAGAAATAGATTGGTGATTTTAGCTAACGATTCAATTGTAGTTAACTAAAAAGAGGTTGAAAGATGTATTTCAAATTGTATTTTGGTGCAAAACATGGTAGAAATCAATAAACACAGTTCAATATATATAATTAGCAACAGAAGCACCCCATTGACAAACAAGTAACCAAACTTATCCTCATCCTGTTTTGCTAGCTATGCCATTGCATCAAACCTTCAGTAAAAATATTATTGTGTGTGCTTCTTAATTACTTACCTATCCATGTCATAATAAGATAAATAAATCAATCCAACTATAGACATTGCGACTCATGCATTGAAGTCTTTAAAGTTCCCTCAAAATATTCCAAATTGGTAATTCCAACTATTTTTAATGCCAAGTATATTAGAAATTGGAATTAGCAAAGTATGAGAGTTTGAAAAGTAACTCGAAAAAAATAGTGCGCGTCTTCACATAATTTCCTATGTTAGTTAAGGTTGTTGCATATTCTGAGTATGATTATTTGAATGAACATGTGAAAATCATTCAAAAGATAATATCAGGTACAAGGGATTCCCCAATGTATTCGTATTTCGACTCGATAGGTATTACAAGCAACCAAAATGTGAAAAAAATACGAATGCAACTTGTTATTTCTTTACCCACTAATGTAGATTAGAGTTGTTAGTTTGACGGTCACTTTACACTTGTGGAAAGGGATGGCTCGATCTCAGATGATACTAATTATAAGTATCCAATGGGGTGACCGAGACGATAGATGCAGTAAAAGGAAGAAAGGAGAAAATTAATCCACATCCCTAGCACCATCGATGTAATAGTAAAGGCTGCAATATCTCGAAAAGAGGATCTACTCCACCGGGGTCTTATTGGACGCTTGCATTGAACCACCAGTGGCCTGGAGAATCTAGCAATGCAAATAAGCAAGTCGACATAATTAAACCAATACATGTCATCAACCTGCCCCTTATTTTAATTCCTTGAAAAATTGATCTGCCTGCATGCTTCAGATAAGACCATACGTCCGTGATGTCTACTCAAAAGATTGCGCTGCTACATCATCTATGTGTACCGTGTATCACGTGTGACAAAATTGGGCACAGGTTTCGGGATGCCAGTTGTTTTTTTTCAGAAAATTGGATGCCAGCTGTCTCCTGTGATAGAAATAAATACAAAAAGGCTCTCGCTCTCGAGAGACAATAGTAAAAGCTACTAGTAGGGCAACTTTAGCGTATACTTCTGTTCCAAAATGTATGACGTTTGACTTTTTTAACCTTAAGTTTGACCGCTTGTCTTATTAAAAAAAAATCATGCAAATGTAGTTAAATTTAGGTCATTCTTAAAATTCTTTAACTACTAAAGCTAACCGTAACAAAAAAATATAATATTTTGCAACAAAAAATTGAATAACACAAGTGGTCAAAGTTAGGGTAAAATGGTCAAACGACCTGCATTTTAGAACGTAGAGAGTAGCTCTCTAGAAAGAGCTAGATAGGAGACATCAGTCATTCCTATTGTGATTGTATATTCCTCCAACGTGTAATCTCTTTCGTTATGCACTCATCAGTGCAGAAGATATCATTAACTCCCTGACAACAAACATTTTATTTATTCTTTGCACCGGGTGCTCAGTCAAGCTACGGATACTTCCAAATTCTAAGCCAACACCCTTTCTTTAATGTGTTGCACCCTTCATACTTCATTCTCTCTCTTCTTTGTACCTCCTTAGTAAGCACACTGGAGCTGTCAGAGCAAAATAGCAACAATTGGTGCCTCACTATACATCGCCGCCCTATTGTAACTGGCCACAAACCGGATGCAATTGTACCCAGACCAGTTGCAAACATATGATTAGACCAACTAAAACTATGGTGGTTGCATTCTCTGTAAAACTGCAGCCAACCATGGTGGGAGAATCTAAAAGCCTAATTATCTATGATCAGTTCATATTTACTGTAGCGCAACACTCACACAATGCTCTATTCTGAACCACGTGATGTGCCTCAAACCTTTCACTTGTGGAGGCAACAAATGAAAGAAATTGCTACAACCGATGCCACTTCACCTTGTCGATGATGACGAGGCATGCTAACAAATGTCGATGGTCATTGATTACGGACCTAATTGTTCCTTCTGTTCGTGTTGTTAGGAAAGCTCTTATGAAAGGGTTAACAAACAAGTCTGTGATAATTAACAATTGACCGATCTCGCTTGCCTGGATCCTTCGAGGGAGTTCATGCACAACCATGGTTATGACATCACGGCTGTGACGTCCCTGACGCTGCCGTCACCCATGCACTACACGGGAACAAGTAATGGTGGTGCCTAGGAAATGACTATTTTGGAGTAGTTCTACACTATTTTCAATCTAGATAGTTGTATCTGTAATCCCTCAAATAAATAAATAAAAATAGTGTTGGCTAGATCAAATGATATGGAAAAGGTAGAATTTTTGAATCAGGTCGTATGGATGATCAGAGATCATGGTTACATAGATTTCGTTGACACGAATTCGTTGTGTAGGGTCTCTTTTCGAAAGAGGTCGGGAAAGATCGGTTGACTGGTTTTGACTTGGGTCGAATCTAATGTGAACCGCCCGATCTTGATCAGATGACTGGCATTCTCTAGATGAGTTGACACTAGAAAAATGATTTTAGAGGACACTCTATATTTGGGATCAGAGGCGGACACAAAATCCCTCCACTTCTGTTAATCTTAGGCATTAACGGAGGGCGGATAACTTAAAACGTGCGCCTCTGAAGATAGTGTATTAACAGATGCGGACGTTTTAAGTTGTCCACCTCGATGAATCGATTTTTGGAGGCGGACATCTTTAAGACCGAGGCCAAATAAGCCTAGCTCGGCCCGATAACCATCTCAAATATATATGTGGCTTCTAGGGTTTGCCCTCTCATTCTATCTCTCCTCGTCTCCTACGTTTAGCCGCGTCCCAGACACTCCTCCTCAGCCGCCCCCTACGCCATCCACCAACCACCTCCGCCTCTCCTCCATCCTCATGAGCTAGAGGCGCCTCTGCCTCTCCTCCATCCTCGCGAGCTAGAGGCACCTCCGCCTCTTCTCGATTCCCATGAGCTAGCGGCATGGCGAGGTAGTCGGCGTGGGAGAGCTCCATCCTTCGAGGCGGCCGACCACGAGCCCGACCATGGAAAGGGGATGGAGGTAAAGTCAGCGGCTGCGGCACCTCCCTTCCACCCACTGCGCCAAGATCCACCATCATGACATCTCCCTCCAATGCTGGGCACCACCACAGCCACCACCTGGCGGCGGGCGCGAGCGAGCGGCGACGTCCTGTATCAGTGGATCTGGGGCTGCGCACATGCGGCAGCGGGGCCCTGGAGCGTGTGTTGTCCGGCAGCACCCTGGACGGGCTCGGCGGACCCAATCTAGGGTTTTGAGATTATTTATTTTTTATTTTATTAGTGGCGGCGGATTAAAAGAAGCATTGCGTTCGAGGCAAATCCAAAAAATGCCTCTAAAAATGGTTTTTGACTGCCTCCAAAAATGGTTTTTTAGTAGTGTGACTCGTCAAAGACGACAGATGGTGGCGGCGCCGCTCCACTTTTGCAGTGGAGTGTCGTCGAATAAGGACTAAACCATAGGTATGGAGCACCTTTAATTGGAATTCAAAGCTTGGGACGAGGATTAGGACAAGGGGGTCTTGTTTTGTGGGTTTTTGATGGTGCTCAGGACATTGTTTTTGAGGTTATTGACAAGGACTGCTCAGCGGAGAAGGCCGGAGGTGAGCAATGGCAGACGACCAATCTGGTGAGGCATTGCGAGCACAAGGGACTGAGATAAAAAGCATGAGAGATATGGAAGGACTGCTTCGAGAATGAGCTTCAATGTCGTAAAGGCGGTAAAGCAGCGGATCGACGTCAGCCAGCGAGCAGGCTAGGGCTTGATGGTACGGCCAGAGCTTGGGAGAGCGGCTAGGGTTTGATGGAGAAAAATTTAAGTTGGGGGCAGGGCTATGCCTTATATAGCTTGGCTGAAAGGCCTAGGCGCCTAGCCGTGCGCGCCAACAAAACTCCTCCGCGCGCGCGACGAAACGTCCGGCTCCTGCGTAAATTCGTCGACCTTATTATGTTCAACAGCTCCGTGCAGCTCTTTGATCCTCTGATGCGCCGCGGCTCGGGCTCAACTCGATATCAGTCTTGTTCGGCGAGGGATCAAGGAGGGGGTGATGAGGAGGCCCCGACTATTGCTGACTGGAAGAGGTGAAAAGGGAGGCGCGGCTGGGAGTTGGGCCGGGCGGCACGCCGGCCAGCTAGGCTGCTGCTGCGCACGAGAAAAAGAAAAGAGACAAAGAAAAGGAGTTTAGATGGTATTCAAAACAAACAAACAACAATACAAATTTGAGTTCTATGGAAAATTTAATTCAACAATCAAAATATAAATGCTCCAACATAAATGCATCGAACATTTTTATTGTTTGAGCTATGAGAACAATATAAAAATGTATTCTTGTGTATTCTCTCATACATCAATATGGCGCAACAATGTTAATAATGATAGATATAGTAATTTAGAATTTTATGTTGGTGAATCTTAATATTTTTTATAATATATAATCTTGATTCAAATACAACGCATCCGATCATACCATGGATACTATGATCCGTTGGCTTATCCTCCATTCTTTCCTAGAGGTGAACTAGGCTGGCATGCTGATATCCCAAAGATCGGAGTAACTGCAGAAGAACTAGCGAGGACTCGTGCTAATCGTAAAAATAAAGACAGTGACCCAGATCAGTATATTTAATATATTCATGTCTTCACAACAATGTTTTATTTTACAATGAACCTTCAAGTCAAGAGAAAAATAAAGAATCAGTAGTAGAGAACACGGGTGGGAGATAAAAAAAAAGGGAAAAGAAGTAACTATGTCTCTTTTTTTAATAGATCTAGTAAGATATTTTCATAATTTTCTTTATTATAAATGAAAAGCGTATAAATAAAAAATTATTCTATTACCCCCTAAGAGGTAATATACCATCATGACCATCTTGATCTAATTAAATGGATGGCTTACAGTTATTTTAGATTACCGTAGCAAACCCCTTACTTAGTCACAAATTTTTCACACAGCATCACACCTCCATATGTGTTTTTTTTATTGTTTGAGCTATTTGAACAATATAAAAATTTATTGTTGTGTCTTCTCTCATACATGAATAAGGCGCAACAATGTTAATGATGATAGAAACAGTAATTTAGAATTTTATGTTTGTGCGTCTTAAGATTTTTTATAATTTATACTCTAGATTCAGATTTAGGTATAATCTAAATTCAGATTTAGATTTATTATAGGTGCTACTTTATATTTATTAGTTAATGGATAATTATTAAATAAAATATATTCGTGTCCATGTAGGATCCTAGGTAATTTTTATATTAATTCTAATTAGCTCGTGCGGTAGCACGGGTTGATAGGCTAGTGATATCAAAAGATAGCATATGGCATCGGACAGGAAGTCAGGATAACGGTGTTTCATTTCCATGATATTAAATGAGACGTCAAAGTTCCGATATTCAATCAACCGGCTGGGCGTAGCCTCGGCAAGTACATTTGTGTAGTCTAATAGCCCGTCTCATATATTACTACGTCATCTTGAGGTGAAGTGATATAACAGGTAACTCATACAATGGGATGACACAATAAGGCCATGTCATGTACACGTAGGGAGGAAAAAAAATGAAGCATTAATAGAGAGAAAGAAACAGTCAGGCTACAGCCATGTCACATTCAAGTTGAGTGAAAAACGAAGTGTGAACTGAGAAAAAACGTTTAGACAATGAGCACGTCGTGCTCAGGTCGAGACACAAATACGTTAAGATGCAGAGAAAAAAAGGAATATGGGTGGGAGATAAAAAAGAAAAAAAGAAAAGGTAACCACATCTCCTTTTTTATTGGATCTAGCAAGGTACTTTCATAATTTTTTTATTTTTAAATTGAAAAGCATATAAATAAAAATTTAATCTGTTACCTCCTAAGACACTAGTACAGAACATAGATATTGTAACACCAACTTGTGTTACTGTAGGTCGATTAAAGTGTTACAAGGCCTTCTTGTAACACATCTTATTTGCGTTGCTAAGTTCAATGTTACTGTAGTCTGATCAGTTGTAACACAAAACTTGTGTTCCATTTAAATTAAAAATGTGTTACTACTTTGTAACACAATTACTCATCTAGTGGAACACTTATCAAGTGTTACAACATTCTCTTTTGTAACGCATTTTTTAGCTTTAGTAGCAGTTCTACATTGTAGTGGAGAACGTAAGTAGAACAAAGGAACACATGGTTTGTAACACTTCTTTTACCAATTGTAACGCATTTAAAATTTCAAATAAATAATTATTATATACTTGATATAGCATACAATCTCAACATATTTTTCTGAGTAAACACGTCATATTGCACATCCACATAACCACAACTATCAATAATCATAGGAAGGGCAATGATCTTGAGAAGGAAATAACTGTAGTTCTTCATTCATATATATAATAGCATATACACATTATGATATGATTCTAGCCAGAATGTACATAGTGAAGAGTACAAGTCTAAACTACCAAAAAGGATAAAATACAATAAATATATTATCTAGTATTCTTGCAATTGGTGACTTCGTGATCTTTCCTTTATCTGTATCCGAATATAAGAATTCAGACAATGATCACTTCAACCTGCAAAAAAAGCTTGTTTTAAGTGCTATAACATTATATATTGAGAAGCAAGCTTTAACATACCCGGCTCTACTTAATCGTTGGTACTCAATTTGCCATGGGTCTCACCTTCTGAAGGTCAGAGGCCTCGTGACTGTCTCATCTTCTGCAATAGGAAATGCACCAAAATGACTGCTTTAATGTTTCTACTTGAACATAACTAAAGTATATATGGACAAGAAAAACATTACCTAGAAATAATTAAGCTCTCTGACCAGTCCCACACAGGTATTAGTTTCCACAAAAAGGCAATAAATGCCATTCGAAAATCATATCACAGACCATGTTTATTTCTGATTGAAATTTGGACTTTGGTCGGATAGGTAGTCAGACTCAGTTCTATTCCTTTGGGTAATACAGTATAACGCTAGCGACGGAAAACAAAGGAAAATTTATCACAAAATGTCAAAATCAGAGCAGCCGGTAGACCTGACCTGCTTGGCTAATTCTCTGTTCACCCGTTCTTCCGTTTGGCGGAGAGAGCACAAGCCGAGTGCTCTGTGCTGCGTCGCACCAACTGCCTTCCGAGCCAAGCCGCCGCCACCCGCCGTGGCCGTGCCCGTTGCCATTGCGCCCGCAAGCCTGCAAGCTGAGCCGCGCCGTGCTCGGCATTCTTAGCTCGTTCTCTCCCCCCCCCCCATCCACAGCAGCGAGCGGAGCCGTGCCACCGCCGCCGTTGCTGGCTCTCCACGCCACGCCGTCACAAGTGTTTGGCCGCAACCGTCGCTGCTGCGTGCCTGGATCTGCATGAGATCGGGAGAGGAAGAGGGAACAGGGATGTGTGAGCGAATCAGCCGGGCCCGGATTGGGCCAATCGTGCAGGGGAGGAGTGTTGGGCCGGCAGGATTAGGCCGTGTAGCCCATTTTGGGAGACAGAGGTGTCTTTGTAAGATGCAAACATTAAGAATTGCATGTAATATATAAGCCTAAAACCATTTTGGAAGAAGAAGTGGCCTATTTCTCATATACACTACACAATACATAATGGGTGTTTCTCAAAAAAAAATACATAATGGGTCTGTCTAGTCCGCACTCGTGTGTTTTTTTATCTGACCCTCGAATTTTTATACACCGTCTGATCACCATCCAACACCTCTCCAGTCTCCAACCTCCAACAAAAGCTTCGGTCATCCCGACCGCCATGCAACGAAACCACCTCCCCGCTGCGGCGCCGTAGGGTTTCACCTGACTCTGCACCGCACCAAGAGTGGAGCTCCGGCAGACCCTACCGCACTCGCGGTGACCTCATCCTACCCCTCCTGCCACCGCCATGGTTGCCATTGCCCCCGCCCCTTCTTTGCCCAACCGGCCTCGTCCATCGTCCGCGGTGAGCTCTAAATATGGAAGACAGTAGACATGGTATAAAAATTTATGAGTGAAGCATTATTCGGTGATATAAATCAAATAAATATGTTTTGTAACACTTTAGTTGTAACATTTATTTATAAGTGTTACAAAATGCATTACTTTTGTAACATTTTAGGTATAACATTGGTTTTGTGTTACTATATTGATATCTGCTACGCAATTTCACAAAACGAGTGCTATGTGTTACAATGTTATTCTGTAACACATAGTTTTGTGTTCCAACAATTTTCTTTGTAACACATTGATAATTGTGTGACAAGAACGTGTTACACTATCTATGTTCTGTAGTAGTGAGAGGTAATATATCATCCTAACCATCTTGATCTAATCAAATAAATGGCTCGCAGTTATTTTAGAGTACCATAGCAAACCCCTTACTTATTCACAAATTTTTTACACGACATCATACTTCCATATGTGTTTTTTTATTATTTGAGCTATGTGAACAATATAAAATTTTAGGGTGATGCTACAGTACACCCATTACCTTGCATGTCGATCTTCAGGCAATTCCATCTTTCCTTCTTTGTCAGCTCTTGTTAGCCGACACTCCTTCCTTCTTTAGGAGTTTGTTAGCTGATATAATCTCACATATGTCAAGGAAGTCTGTTGACGTATAGCATTTGTATGTCACGTAAACATATGTAGCCATCGATCATATACATGTACATCAACTATCAAAGACTAATCAATCCATTATTATATCGACCATGCATGTTGGCCTGTCATGAGACATGTCAAGTTCTTTTTCCCCAAAAGAAAAGATCCGTGTGAATCCATGAGACCAAACAGAAAAAAAATTAAATCTAACCCGATCAAGTTAGATCTAATAAAAAATATTTTCTCATATTTTAAAAATATAAATAATAATATTATACCTATTACTAATAGGAGGTAATATGTCCTTAGATTTTCCTTTTATAGTCATTTTGGAGTACCTTCGCAAAACCCAAAAACTTATTCTTATGTCTTCTCTTATATATTAATATGGCGCAACAATGTTAATAATGATAGAAATATTAATTTAGAATTTTATATTGGTGCAACTTAAGATTTTTATAATATATAATGTAGATTCAGTTAGACATAGTTTAGATATGTACATAGGGGCTACTTCGCATTATTAGTTGTAATGGATAATAATTAAATAAAATATATCGGTGTCCACGTAGGATCCTAGGTGGATGTTTCGTTTTTTGAGAGAATTTCTAGGATTTTCTATTTTTTTAGTCTGTCCACCTAGGATCCTAGGTGGTTTCACCTGGTGCCTTCAAAAGGAGCCTCCAATTAGTAATAGTAAGATAGTAAATTGAATTCAACAATCAAAATATAAATGCTCCAACATAAAAGCATCGAACATTTGATCAAGCTCTTTTAAATAAAACTCCAGAAATTTCAAAAGGTTACAAGTTTAATATGTGATGAAATTTAGGGAGTTACCATGGCGACTAAGAGCAAGAAGCACTGCAGCACCACGGAATGACAAATAAGCATGGCTGCGGCAACAACTCGAGCAAGCAATGGATCGGTGCAGTACGCGGACGGAGACGCGAGTGAGAAAGGCAAGCAGCGCGGTGCGGCGCTGAGGCAGAGCGAGAGAGCCTGATCAGTGGGAAGACGAGTGCAACCACGGGAGCCATGGACGAGATACCGGAGGGAATAGTAAACTAGTAATAATAAAGCAGACAACATTTGAAATCGAATAAAGCAGACAACCTTTGAAATCGAATTGGTCTTGATTCGTGAGACATTACTTGAAGCCCATGTAATAATTAAAGCGCACATATACTAGTAGCTTGCAACACGAATATATATAATCCACAGGTCGGTGAGTAGGAACAAATTAATAAGTCACGACCACATATACTACACTCCCATGCTTTATTATATTAGTTTTTGCCTAGTAGGGAAAACAAAATACAAATCACAAAGGTACGTATGGCTCAAGCAGTAGCATCATTTTTGTAGGAAAACAAAAGTTGGAATAGCATAATAACTAAATAAATGAGGAAAAGGAATAAAAATGAACGGAAATAACAGTACGGTCGTTGCCAATGCAATGGCAGCTCAAACAACAAGACTCCTCCGCGCGCGCGACGAAACGTCCTGTTCCTGCGTAAATTCGTCGACCTTGTTGTGTTCAACAGCTCCCTCCAGCTCTTTGATCCTCTGATGCGCATGTTGAACAGCTTCTTGCGCCGAAATTTCCTTGCGCTCAAATTCAAAAGAATATGTTGTTTTCGTGACGTAGTCTCCGAAATATTCAGTCGAGCCGCCCAGTTCTTTGACATGCTGCTCGCACCGTTCGGCCAGCTGGCAGCAGTTTTGCATCTTCTCAATATCGACCTTCAGCGTGACGATCTCTGTGCTCAGCGTGGCCTTCTCAGTAATCAGCGTGTCGATCTTTGTATTCAGCGTGGCCACATGAGTATTCAGCGTGGCTTTGTCAGTATTCAGCGTGTCGATCACCTTCTTCTGCTTCTTAATAATTTCCCCATCAGAAAGTGGAGGATCATGCATAGTCACTAAAGCATGGGTTTGCACGGTGGCCTGAGACAAGAAACAACAGTCAATAACGACAAATTAAGTGACGGAGATTCATTAAATATGCTCTGAATTTAGACAAGTCTATGTCTAAGTTCATAGAAGATGTCATGAATTTAAACACTCAAAATGACACCCAGGATGACTAATAATTTAGAACGGATGGAGTATGTAATAACAAAAAATAAGATCTATCAAATCAAAGAGCAGAAGGTTTTATGAGGAGGAGATCGATGGAGGATGCAGTACCGAGTGTAGGTGGTGGCTCATTGCAATGGACATGTTCTGCACGGAATTAACATGCATGGCAGGTAGCGCGTCGTTCTTGTTGATCCTTTGGAGCATGGCTTGAAGGTACGCCTGCGCGTGGCCCTTCACCACCTTGTCGGTTATGGAATCAGTAGTGCTGTTGTACCTGGCGCGTAAGGCAGCGGCGTACAGAATAGCCTGCAGATCAATACATATATGCATCAGAGACACTATCAAATAAAGCAATATTATATTTATAATCATATGTACGAGACTAGTGGCGTACCATGTAGAGGTATTGGTCTATTTGTTGGCTCATCTCAGTCGGCGAAACGCCCATGAAGAAGGAGGTGGTGTCTTTCTCGACCATGTGGAGCGTCCCACTAATACCACCGTACATGGCAGGCCACTGGGGGTGGTTCACGACGTCCAACGTGACATTGAAGGGCGTCGTGATCTCTGTTGTGTTCCACCCAGCAAGGAGGCGGAGCAGCATCAGCACGACCAAGACCACGACCACACCAGCAATGCCAAGGCATGACTTATTTGCTCCAATGATCGTCGAAATCGTAGCTGGTGGTGGTCTGAAAGCACCGCAGGTGTAGTAGTGGTGGGGCATGGCGGTTGCGCGCTGCCACCAGTGGCACGAGAGCCACGACACCATGGTGTGTGCCTGGTGGCATTCTAGTTTCATCATCTCATCCATGCCCTTGTCGACAATCTTGATCAATTCTGTGCCGTGCGCGTCCTTGTACTCGGCTGAGTCCCTGATCACCTTCCACTTCTCCTCCATCAGCTCATGCGCCTCCGGCTTCGCCACCATCTCCTTGACTTGCTTAACAAGCTTGACACGCACGATCTCCGCAGCCACCTCACTGTTCATGGCCACGTCCTTGCCACGCAGGAAGCAGGGCAAGGGCGTCTTTTCGCCGCTTGACGATCCGGCCTGCAGGTACTCGCCGTCGATGATCAGGGGCTTGTCCAGCTTCTCCTGTGTGGCGCCGGCACCGCCACTCAGGTAGACAATGAAGCTCCTCTGCTCTCCGGCGTGCATGTCGGCGACGTCAATAATCCCATGGTCGCCGGAGGACTCGTGGTCCCACCAGCAGTAGTGGCCTCCGGTCTCGATGGACGATATGGAGAAGCCAGCCTCGGCCTTGAAGGTGAGCTTCACCGACGTCGCCACGACGGACTTGAGGCCGACGACGAATGCCGTAAAGGCATCCTTGATGACGACCTTAGCATCGGCGCCCATGAAGTGGTAGGTGCCAGCGCCCTTGTCAGCGATGCTCTGGAAACGCCCGGCGTCGTGCTTGGCGCCGAGATCGAATGCGTGGAACTGGAACTTGTCTTCCTTGCTCCTGGTGATCCAATCTTCAATGGTCAGTCTGTCTTCGCCGCCGCCGGAGAGCAGCATGACGCAGCGCTGGCGGTCCTGGAACGCCTCATTCGCCTTCCCAATCTAGACAAAACAATTAATACATTGAGATTACTAGATTAGTATAAGTAGTGCAGGATCTGAACAAAGCATAAATTGCGTGCGTGTACCGTACCTGACGGCGAACAATTTCGAGTGCGTCTTTGCTCAAATTCTCGCGGCACTCGCGAAACTTTCTCGTAGATGTTGTTTTCCTCTTGATGATTTCCGAGGCGGTAGAGTGGCCTTTGCTGTCCATGGGACAGAGGTCCAGGACCTCCTCGCTCACAACATCCTCCAACAACACGAGAGAGAGCCGGTCGTTTTTGTCGAGGTTGCTGATGATGGCCGCCATGGCCTCCTGCATTCGCTGCATGCTCCCTTTCATGCCGCTGCTGATGTTGAGGACGGCAACGACGTCGACGGGGGTGCGCGGAAGACGCCACGGCGCCCCCGCCGTCACCCGCACTAAGACGGGCGTGCACTCTTGTTTGTTGTTGCCCACGACGTCGTTGACGACCTTGGTGCTTCCCGTGAACGCCTCGACCTTCACCTGAATTCATATGCGTGCATGAGTTCAACATGGTATGTTACATCATCAACCCCACCATCAGCTAGCATCCAGCCGTGTCATCAAAATACATATACACATATGCATATGCATATATACACATATCCATATACATATAGAGAGAGAGAGACGACCCATTTGACTATGGATCGGTTAAGTCCTTACCCGTTCGCCATTGTTCCAAGCCCACCATGTCATTGACAACCAGCTCGTTGATGATAACCAGTCCTTCCATGAACGCGACGGGACCTTCCAAGGCCAAACAGTACATATACATGAAAAATATGTAAACAACAACTTGCCAAATTGAAGACCCAGTAATCTCTAGTTGTATGGTCTATCATAGCCATTTATTTTCAAATCAATGGTGGAGAGGAGGTGAGCGAATCAAAAGTAGCTGAGAGAATCTAGAGTATGTGAGAAAATTAATGGTTGGATGACGCATCATGTGAGGTGAACGGCCTTGATAGATAATGCGGACGCAACTACATGTGGTGAGGCCTTTCCCAGTAACCTCTTCCAAATCTGTCTAAATGATATAAATTTCAACTAGGTCGATTAATTTTCGTGCTAAAAAAAACAGTTGTCTTTATATTATGTATGTGCGCAAGAAATTAGTAACGACAGGAAAATGTTAGAGATCCACATCCATGCATGTTAATCCTAGTAAGATGCATTAAGAATAAAAAGGATTAATCTTTGAAAATCCAACAAAATTAAATCGAGAAACACAAGTCATCAAATATGGTTTGGAGTTTAGGGTTCATGATGTTTTTCAAAAAACAAAACATGCATTTATTAGATTTATTTTGTTTATTCTCAAAAATTACCTAAGAATGTCAATATGAAAATATTCTAAATTAACCTTCTAAATCTATCTAATTTAATTAACTATCTATTCAATTTTATGAATACAATACATGAAATTTGTGAACTTTTATTATGGTACTAACCTTCAACTGTTAATTTCTAATCTTGTTTATATACTCCCTCCGTTCCAGAATATAGCTACGTTAAGAGATTTTCAGACACGTTGAGGAAGTAGATAAAAGGTCTCATTTTCAGACAGACCTTCTGTGGTGGCGGCAGAATCTTGGCACCAGTATCAATGTATCCATTTGTTGCCCCACTTGGCGTCTGACGGCTGGGAGGAACCTCTTGAAGACTGACGGCTGCGGTGATCACGTCATTTGGTTCCTCCACCGGCTTGTGTGCGACGACCTTTTGTTCCATCTTCTGTGCGGCCGGCGTCTTGTAGTGCGCAGTAATAGTATTCTCGGGCGAGCCTATGGTGGTGGCGCACTCCATCTGATGGCTCGACACATAGGAAAACACGAAGGCTTGCCCGGAGCCTCCCTCAAGCTTGGCAGCCATCGCCTCGACGCCCTTGTCAAAGCTGCTGGTGCTCAGGCCGGAGGAGTTCTTCAGCTCCTTCCAGTTATTCCTGAGCCGCTGTGCCCAGTCAGCACCCTTGCTTTTCAGCTCCTTACCTTTGAGCAGTAGCTGCTCTAGTAGCTGAAGCAGCTTGAAGCGCATCACTTGCTCCAGCACAGCCTCGTCGTGCCGCTGGTCGTCGTCGCCGCCGCTTGTGGCTGGCCTCTGGATGGACAGTTGATGATGACTGTCCTCGCTGATAGTGATAGTGGTGGATGCACCGTGACCAGCTGCAGCGTCGACGTTGAGGAGCAGCTGCTCCCTCCTGGCAGCCTCAGTACGAGGCACGCTTAGGTGGATGATGAAGTTCTTGGCCTCCCCTTCACAGATCACAGGGATGCGGACCTCTCCTGATGTTCTATGTTCCTTGATGATGTTGCTGTAACCGCCTGAGTCGATGTCCACGATGGTCACCCCGGGTGCGGCACTAAGGGTGATGGTGGCATTCACAGCGACCACCGTGGTGAGGCCACCAAGGCATACGGCGAACGCATCGGTGATCTTGCCGAGGCCCTGGCCGTCGATGTAGGAGTAGGTTCCACACGAGACCCTGGCGATGGCCAAAAGTGCCATGGGGTCGTGGGAGTTGCTGAAGCCGAACGTGTGAACTGGGTACTTGCCGAGAACTTCCCGGAGCTCGTGTTTGCTTTCGGGGCTGATCACCTGGTCCCACTGGGTCTTCGTCTCTGAGTCCTCATCCTCCACCCCGTCTGAGAGGAAGATGACGAAGGGCACGCGCCTGCTGCTGTCGTCCTCGCCTCGACCGTGCAGGATGCTGACGGCCTCCTCCAAGGCCGGCTTGAAGGCGGTGCCACCGTCAGGGATGAGGCTACGTGCCACCTCCCGGACTAATTCCCGGCCATCGCCTGAGATTGGCATGAGTGGGGTCTTGGCCTTGACGCCTTCATTGAACTGGACGATGGACAGGCGGTCGTCGTCGCGGAGCTCACCGATGATGAACTCCAAGGCTGCCTTGAGATAATCCATCCTCGATTTCACTCCGTTGACAGGATATTCGTCTTTGTCGGGCGCGTAGCCCATGCTTCCGCTCACGTCCACCACTGCAACGAGGTCGATGGGCGGGTGTTTAGCCACCACCTGTAGCTCGGGGGCCTCCACGCGCACCAGCACCTTCAAATCATCCTCCATCTTGTCATGCCGGAGCGCCGACACGATTGGGACAGTGGTCACCTTGAGCTCCACGGCGGTGGCCTGCACGTCGATCATATACATTATGTAAGTATATACTGTACGTATTCGCCTAGAGTTATCAGCTAGGGTACATGCATGCATGCTGGCTAGCTATAACTATCAAGGCTAATCTGGATTCCCAATCCATAGTACCATACTTCAATATCTAAGAAAGTATGATACTTTTCGAAAGAAATATCAACAATATATTTATATATCGGTATCATACTTGAATATTCAGTATAATAAATTGTTGTGAGGATGTGTCTGAGATTAGACCCATATATGTTATTATCCTTTTTTTGCCACAACATAAGAAAACATATCAAGGTCGTATCATACTCAATATGTATACAACTTTCATCTCTTTCCTATTAGATGTGTTGTCACGTCATCTAAAGGTCACATGTGGCATCTAGCTAATCAATTAGTATGATATACAATCCGCACAGCAACCTAGATTGTAATGTAGGTAGTTGTACAATGAAACTATGTACTGAGACTGACCTAATGCACATCATGTTCTTTGAAAGTTTAAACATTCTACCAATGATCGAGAAAAACAGCATATGTAAAGAGCATTAATACAAGCTGCACCACTACTATAAGAAAAGTTAAAAATACAAAACCACATACATTACGTACTACTATATGGTGAAGCGAGATGCATGTGCCTAGTTAGGAAAACATAAGGAAGGCGGATGCAACAACCTGGTCACCCATCTTTTTAGGCCGCAGCAACTCTTCACCTCTTCAGTGAATGAATGTGCTTCTCTGATAGCCAAGTGCACAAGTGCCGAGAGCATGAAGGGCTATGACGGTATATATAGATCGAGATGGTTGGGACTACTGACATTGAGCTACCTAGGTAGTCCGATCCGTCTATATATTTTAAGACAGGATATAGTCGCTAACTCCAGAGTTTCCGAATATAATGAATGGAGCGTGCCCAATGGTCTGCTGGCCCAAAAGTTGACTTTGAGCATGATGATCAGCTCGGTGATCTAGATCTAGACTCAAAAACGACTTTGCTCATCAACCCCACCCCACCCTCGTTTCTTTTTTTTTACGCAAGCAATGACTTGACCCCATTTTGTTTATGACGTAACAAAAGAATCATCTTGGTGATCTAGATCCAAACATAAAGATGGCGTACTTAGCTCAACCCTTTTTTTCTGACGCAAGTAATGACTTGACACCATTTTGTTTTTGACGTAATATAAGTATCAGCTTGGTGATCTAGATCCAGACTTAATAAGACTAGGATTAATGATTCATCAATGCACATCGTACTTATGATCAATTGATGCTCGGATGCTATGCCAATCATTTTCTTCGTTTTTTTATGCAATGACTTGTCGCCATTTGGTTTTTGATGTAACAACGGTATCTACTTGTTGATGTAGATCCAGACTTAAGACTCTGATTAACAATTCAATTCGCAACGTACTTATGAATTGATGCTCGGATGCTAGGCCCATCATTTACACCGCCCCTTCGTTTTATGCCATGACTGACTTCATTCTTTTTCTTTTGACATAACAAAAGTGCCAGCTTGGTGATCTTGATCCA
The DNA here is from genome assembly GCA_015342445.1 of Digitaria exilis. NCBI lineage: Eukaryota > Viridiplantae > Streptophyta > Magnoliopsida > Poales > Poaceae > Digitaria > Digitaria exilis. The sequence goes on from JACEFO010002834.1 coordinate 113,685, forward strand.
GACTTAACACTACGGTTATTAACGATTCATTTCACTTAAAACTATTGACACTGGCCAAAGACAATCGTTTCTCAAAAAGACCTCCTACGTCACAATTTTATATTTTCGTGTACAATTTAACGCGTCGTCTGGCATGTGCATGGATCCTTGGCTCTCAACCGTACCTCTACGTGTGGAGGAAGATGCATATCGCCCGTGACATCACAGCCATGACGTCTCTGGGGCGGCTGTCACCCACCCACAAATGAGATCAAGGAGAAGATCAGCCTGACACATATACATATAGTAATCCCTAACGAATACTACAAAATCTGATGTTTATTCTTAAATTTACTTATTCCCATGAATAAACACTAATGATGAAAACGAGAAACATCTAAACCATCATATTATATTACAGGCTGCATTAGATATATTATATATAATAACAATATCCATCTAAGGATATACAGCACACGTTCTGGCATATATATGGCCAAAATATAAACGTTTGAGACTAACGAATTTACTAGTATCAAGTCCGATTAAGCTGATATGTTGGTTTGCTCATGTTCATGTTAGCCTGGTGGATTTCTCTACTACTTAATGCCCATCTTGGCGGCCCATTTACATTTGCACGAGGCGTACGTATGCTTGCAGAGGAGCAGGGTTTAGAGAGAGAAATAAAGTTAAAGGAACCTCTCATCTAAAATTAGGGGTATGTCATGAAGTTGAAGATTTTCAAGAACTAAAAGCCACCACAATTCATAGCACAAGTTGTAGAGACGATGCAGCGGTGATTATGAGTCGACGGAACGACAGAGCTTGATTTTCTCTACAATGCAGGACCTTCATCTCATGCTTTCCTGGCCACACGACTAGCATTACGAGGTTAATTCGACATCTTGCTGATATCACCGTAGATTGGTTTGCCACCAGAAACATAATCAGCCATTTTCCTGGAGCTCTGTTTTTACCGTACATGTGTTGTCGCCCAGTCGTGGAATACTCAGCATGACGGGTTTCAAATCAGTCATATATAGGCGATGGAAGCCTGGCGGCGTGCTGCATCTCTAATTCTCTACGACATCGCACTGCCGATGGGTGATGAGTGAGTCAGCGTCAGCGAGGAACGACTAAGAGCAAATGTAGGTGTACATGATCTTAACAATAAGGTGTTGGATTAGGGAATAAAAGCTTTGTCATCGTCAAAACATAAAAAAATGGTAAATAAAACGCATGTAGGTGGCCATTTAGCTACTATAGAGCTCTAAGGGCAAACTAGCATGAAGAATGCAAGGTAAATAAAACGCACACACACATTCCATGGTATTTAGCTTCCTTTACAAAACAAAGACAATTACTTGAGTACGCCTTAGGAAGAAATGTTTATAGCTGGGTATTGAGGTAGGAAGAAATAAGCTCAATTCAAAAACAAATTAAATAGCACCAACTTGCTAGTTTTATATTTCCTCCGTTCCAACTTATAGGTAATTACAATTTTCATGGAGTGTCAAACCATTTTCATGGGTACAAGCCCGCGCTGCTCGCCCATCGGTGTCGCCGGAGGCTTATATGTATCCAGGACTCTCCTGAAGCTCTGACCATCCCAGGAGCTGAGCCTTGCTTGCTTTCTTGGTGACAGCCTTCGTCACCTCCATCAGGTCGGCAACGCCGTGGTCGGTGAACGAACGCATTGTCGATCGCCAGCCAGCCTATCGCGCATGGTGAGGGTCTTGTTGGATTCTTGGTTGTTGCAGTGCCTCGCCGCCGCTGTACGTTCGTTGCCGGGCGTACGTGTATATATGGTGACCTTTGTTCTCTTTGTTATGCTCTCGTGCAGGCCCTTCACCGCGCCGGCGCGCTGCCGAGGGACCGGGGCACAGGAGGACTGTATCGTGAGCTTCATCGTGGGCGTGATGCGGTGCCTTTGCTAGGCCGGCAGCAATCTTGGAAAACGGCTTGCACATTCATCTCCATGGGCAATTGCGTCTCCGTCTTGTGCTCCTGGCTGCTGTAGTTTGAAAATAATAATAAAAAAAAAAAGCATTCAGCGTAGATTGATTCGTAAGAGGAAACTTGCATTGCAATGCTTACCATTTGCACTCCTCCGATTTAAACACTCAGGAATCAGCTGCTTCTGCTCCACACAAACTATAGCAGCCCTTTGTTGGAGATAGGTAAGATTCCCACATGCAATGGTTTTGGAAAAGGTGGAGTAGCAAGCATTACAACAGGCCGCCGCCATTCAGGCTTGTCAACGTTTAATATACTATCAAGCTAAACCTAACATATTCTCCAAATTAACCAGCACGAATAATAAGTGGTTAAATTCAGAATTTAAAAATAATAAAGTAGTTTACCATGAGTTGATGTGCAAAACGGTTAATTTTATAACAAATTTCAAAATAAGAAAATAGAAGTTGATTTATAAATTATCTGGGAGGTGAAACAGTTAAATAGATAGTCTACACCTAATATATTTAGATGATTTGGAAAAAATGAGAGCCTATACGGTTCAGATTTTAAATTATTTGAAAAGTGAAATAGGTATAGTATATACCAAACACAATTAATCAGAATATCCATATTAGAACCTGCAACAAAATTACTTTATAGTTAGTTTTAAACAATTATGAATTCATATTTCTTGTGATATAATATATAATATAATGCATGATTATAAATAATAAATTTACCTTCAATTAAAAACCTCAAATGTTACCGTAAATAATAAGCTACATGTACTTCTTGTACCGGACATTTGACCAATTATAAGTTGTTAGGTTCCTCATTGCATGTTACTTTTACTATTGAAAAAAGTCTATTTTTGGCAGTTAACTATCATCTGATTTTGATTTTGGCCATCCAACTCCAAAACCAGATTTCCTTGACCATCACATTTGGCTATGTGGTTGTTTTGAAGGATGGGTTCCTTGATGTGGACAGCATGTGGTAGTGGGGTCAGATTTTAGCATCTTCTTCTCTCTTCACTCTCATTTGTGTCGCTTTCTTCTCTCCCTCCTCTCTTCCCCAGCCGGCTCGTGTACTCACGGGTAGGGTACAGAAGGAACTGTTGCGGCTTGCTGGCCGAGGCGATCAAACTTCTCAAAGTGGGGGTGGCTTAGGGCCTAGCATCCAGCGAGCGGTGGTGGGAAATGAACTTCACAGGGCAGCAGCGACTAATGCAATCAGAGAGGTTATGGCAAGTCAATCCTAAAAAAGAAAAAAAAACTAGACCCGGCGGGGTAAGAGCTCCGGGGTTTTTCATTAAGAAGGGAGACCTTCTCCGAGTCTAGAAAAACCCCCAAACTCCGGCTACGCCAGCGAGAGGATTTTTTTTTAAAACCAACCTATAAATCCGCTTCCGTGAGGAATTGAACCTGGGTTGGTGTGACCGTACCACCGGTCCCTAACCACTAGTCTAGAGGACCTTAGCTATGGCAAGTCAATCCTGGACGCAGCTAGAAGCTGCCACCGTTGTTGCCTTCCGATCGGGAGCCTGCCTAGGAGCTGCCGCCGTCACCAACACCATAGCGCCCACCCCAAACTGCATTGTATGGTCGCCCCTGCCCACGAGCGGCACGGCAACGACCGTTGCCCGTTTGCTCCCAGCCTCCCTAAGCTGCTTCTCCATAAGCACTACTCCCGCGAACTCCCCTTCGCCTCTGCTTGCTCGTGCCAACATACTCTTGAATTATCTTAATTAGGAAAATAATACACGTATAGGTAATAAATAGACACACACCGCACAAATGCCTCTGCTTGCAGAAACTAACATCTATTATTTGCACGTCTGTACATGCATGCAGCAATGATTGGTTTCTCGACTCGGTTTATTATTGAGTGTGACAAACTGCCAGTGATGTATATATAGTTGCAGAAGCACATAATAGTCGGTAGAACTGCATATATAAGGTACGGTGCACATCCTATAGGCTCGACCACATTATAGTAGAACGGCGAGCTTGTCCATAAACTGGACCAGGCCGAGGTGCAGGGCCTGGCGACCAGAGTTTCTACATCCACTACGGAATCCAGTAATTTGCCTAATGCCAAAAACACTCGGCAAATCAACGTTTACACACGGCAAAAGGTTTGCCTGGCAAGGGTTACCTGATATCAGCGGCTCAGCGCTGTCATTGGTGCAGCGTGTGTAGCCAACAGTGAACGGCCGGGGAGATAAGCGCCCTGATATAATATGCTAGTCTGCATTATATTTCTTATGATGATGGCACGCACTGAGTGGTTTTATTTGATAGAGGTGTGCTTATTTTATAAGAGAATGCTGAAAGATCGTCGAGTCTGTTGTGCTGATATAACCTAAATATTGCTTGCTTGCGATCGAGCTGAAAGCGATGCAAGTGTATTTGAGAGTTCTGACATATCTTTGGCTTAGACATACCTGATTTCGGAAGGATGTTAATTAGGATAACGCTGCAAGTTTGGCCTGCGATGATGGAGCAGTTGTCTACATTATTGTACGTGATCTCAGCATAGTTTGCAGTTATAATTGAACCGCGTACGGACTGTCGAGATTGCAAATTACATGATATAACTCAACCTACAATAGATTGACACTTTTCATAGAGAACGGATCAAACTCAAACTGAATTCAAATACATCCACACAGTACATTAAGATTGGTGCACACAGGCAAACATACAAGGAAACAAAAGACAACACACTAGCATAATGCATGCTACCTGACTAAATATAATTCCTGGATAACTTCCATTGCAGGAATTCACCGATGGCAAATACATTGGGACTAGTACCTCCATTTGTCAGAACATCCTTCTGCTCGTATGAGAAGGGAACATGTTTTTGCAGTCGCTTTCACTGTACACACATAATGAAACAAATTTCACGTCTTTGTCTGCGTCTTCGCCAAACCCTTACCTCAGTAGCTTTTTTGATAGTTGGCGACATCGCCAAACCATGCTGCCATTCCTGCCCACCACCGCGACAAGGTCGCGGGGCATATGCTTAGGCGCCTCCTCCACCTGGCATTATTAACGACAAGAAATGTTAGTGATCTGCATCCATACGTGTTAATCCATGTAAGATGCACAAGAAGGAAAAGGTTAAATCCCAAAAATGCAACAAAAATCCACAAAAAATCTAGAAACAGGTCATCACAGAGGGCTTAAATTGTAGGGTAGAGTTTTTTTTTTAAAGGAACGCATTCATCAGAATTATTTTGTTTATTCTAAAAATTACCTGAACATGTCAACATGAAAATATTATAAATTAATCTTCTAATTTTTTCTACTTTAATAACCTTTCTCTTCCATTACGAAAAAAATGATCTAATGTGATCTAACCTAGGTGCCAGCATTTTTATGCAAAATAATCTAATGGGACCTAACCCAAGTGCCAGAATTGATAATAATAGCAATTGGATGATATTAAAGCCACCTCTTCCATTAGAAAACGTTATAAAGTAATCCATGATCCACATTTTAAATTATCCATTTTTGCCAATAATGTTTATCACATACAAAACAAAAGGTATACATTAATACATAAATTATGTCTCTTCCCCATAAGAGCACATATGCAAGCGAGCATTTAGGGAGCAATGCAATTCAATTTCCATACATTGCTCAATCTAATGTGTCAACTAAACATTTACCAACATAATGCACAGATGTGAGATGCAAATGGAAGAACCATGAACGGGCTTGCCGTAAAATGTAAAGTAACTGGTATCTTAATCGCTATGCCACAACCAGATAAAGATATAGCAAAGTACTCATATAAAAATATGCCCTTCCTCTGAAATTATACGTCATTTAGGCATATTAGGTACATTGCTAGTAGTTTATACTTAGATATAGCATATGTCTAGGTGCATAATTAAAAAAGATGTATATAAATATTCCAAAATAACTAACAATTCGAAATTGAGGGAGTATGGTCCTAATAAGCTCCAACCATTAATTTCTAATTGTGTTTATCTATTATAATTACAAGCACATGCGGTAGAATGGGTTAATGGATGAATATATATAGAATATAACAACCTCTGGTGGTGGCAGCTTCTTGGCACTGGCAGATGGAGCTGTGGGAGGAAGCTTTTTCGGAAGATTGACGGCAATGGTGATCACCTCATTTGTTACAGGAGGAGCCGGAGCTTGTGCCTCCAGCCACTTCAGTGTGGCAACCTTCTCTGCCATCCTGGTGATGGCCACCGTTTTGTAATCCACTGCAATAGTATTCTCATGCGACCCCATGATGGTGGTGCGCTCCATGTGATGGCTTGACACATAGGAGCAGATGAAGGATTGCCCGGAGCCTTCCCTCAGCTTGCCCACAATCACCTCCACGTCCTGATCAAAGTTGTTGCTCAATTTGGAGGAGCTCTTGAGCTCACTCCATTTTTCCCTGAGCCAGTCTGCCCACTGGCCGCCATTGTTGCGCAGCTCCTTGTCTTTGAGTAGTAGTAGCTCCTCTAGCAAGGAAAGCAGCTGGAAGCGAGTCACTTGCTCCAGCACAGCCTCGACGAAGTACTGCTGGCCACTGCAGCCGGTTGGCCTCTGGATAAACAGTTGATGACCGCCAATAGTTGTAGTAGTTGATGCACTGTTGTCAGCGGCAACGTCGATGTAGGTGCCACCGGCGGTGAGGAGCAGCTGCTCCTCCTTGGTGGCAGCCTTGGTACGAAGGACGCGCAGGTGGACGATGAAGTTCTTGACCTCGCCCTCATATATCACGGGGATGCGTACCTCCCCGGATGCTCCATGTTCCTTGATGAGCTTGTTGTAGCCGCCCGAGTCGATGTCCATGATGGTTACTACTCCAGGCGTGGCAGCGGTGAGGGCAATGGTGGCATCCACAGCGACCACCGAGGTGAGGCCACCCAAGCAAATAGCGAACGCGTCTGTGATCTTGTCGAGGCTCTGACCGTCGATGTAGGAGTAGGTCCCACATGAGACCCTGGAGATGGCCAAAAGTGCCATGGGGTCATGGAAGTTGCTGAAGCCGAATGTGTGGACCGGGTACTTGCCAAGCACTTCCCGTAGCGGGTGGTCACTGTCCGGGCTCAGCACCAGGTCCCATTGGGTCTTGGTTTTTGAGTCATGGCTCTCCTCCCCATCTGAGAGGAAGATGATGAAGGGCACACGCCTGGTCCTGCTTTCCTCGTCTCGGTCCTGCAAGATATTGACGGCCTCCTCCAAGGCCGGCCTGAAGGCGGTGCCCCCTCCAGGGATGAGGCTGTCTACAAATCGCCGAGCCGATTCCCGGCCGCCGCTAGAGATTGGCGAGAGCGGGCTGCTGTCCTTGATGCTTTTGTTGAACTGGATGATGGACAGGCGGTCATCTTCTCGGAGCTCGTCGACGATGAACCTCAAGGCTGCCTTGAGATAGTCCATCCTTGATTTTTCCCCATTCTCGCATTTTTTGTTTTGATCCGGCAGCCAGGCCATGCTGCCACTTACATCCACCACTACGACGAGATCGATGGGTGGGTGCTTAGCCACCACCTGCTTGGGGGCCTCCACGCGCACCAGCACCTCCAAATTATCATCCTCCTCGTCCTTTCCGAGTGCTGGCACGATGGGGACGGCGGTCACCTTGAGTGCCGTGGCCATGGCCTGCACGTGATATGCCACATGTAAGTATATATTGTATTCACGAAAAGAGTTAGCAGCTAGGGTAGATGCATGCGGGCTAGCTAGTTGTCTGTAAGTAAGTATCATACATGAATACCCAAGATAATTAATTGTTATGAGGACGAGTCTATGAGAATGGACCCGTCCATATTATTAAACTTTATGCCATAACATAAGAAATTATATGAGAGCTGTATCTTATTCATCTCTTTTCTATTAAATGTGTCATCACATCATAAAAATGTCCTAACTGACATCTAATTAATTAACAAGTACTATAATGCAATCCATGCATCGGGATTACAGTCTAATCCATGCAGCAATCTGTCGGGCCTCAATAATATAATGCAAGCCATCATTTTCTTTGGAAGTTTAAACATTCTGTCTACCAATGATGGAGAACAGCAAAAATAAAGAGTGCTACTATAAGCAATTTAAATTTGAAGATACAAAGCCACATAGATTATGGACTACATGGTGACTTGGAGCGACACGAATGTGTCTAATTAATCGAGGAAAACAGAGGGAAGCCGGATGCAATAATCTGGTCACCCATCGTCTTTCTAGCAAGGCTGTGGCAACGAACTTTTCACTCCTTCAGTTAATGAACGTGCTTCTGTGGTAGCGAAGTGCAGAAGTGCCGAGACGATGAAGGGCTAACACGGTATATATATACTGAGCTAGTCCGATCCGTCCATATATTTTAAGCCAGGATTCATTCACTCTGGAGTTCACGAATGAATAATGGAGCTTGCCCTTTAATTGGTCTGCCGGCTGCAAAGTTGACTTGGCGCATGATGATTGATCAGCTCGCGGTGATCTAGATCTAGACTCAATGCATAGACAACTTTGCTCATCCTTTTTTTTCTTTTTGACTCAATTTGACCCATTTCTTTTTACGTAACAAAGTATCCGCTTAAGACTAGGATTAATGATTCAATTCACAACGTACTTATAAATTGATACTAGGATGTTAGACCCGTCATTTACCTCGCTTTTTTACGCAATGACTTGACGCCATTTTATTTTAGACGTAACAACGGTATCAGCTTGGTGATACAGACTTTATACTATGATTAACATTTTGATTCGTAATGCACATATGAATTGATGATCGGCTGCTAAGCCCATTATTTACCACGCGAGGACCTCGTATGTCACAATTGTATATATTCATGTGCAACTTAAGATCCTCTAGCCTAGTTGATCAGGGGCTGAGTGGTATAGTCGCACTAGTAGACCCGGATTCAATTCTTTGCACATGCAGTTTTTTTAAAAAAAAAAACTCTCGCTGGCATAACTGGGGTTTCGGGATTTTTCTAGACTTGAAGAAGGTTCTCCCTTCTAAATGAAAAACTTCAAGACATTTTTTAATATATTCATGTATAATTTAACGTGTCATCTAGCATGTGCTTGGACCTATGGCATCATGCGCACCGCCCCTATTCTCAACCTCCTCGTGTGGAGGAAGTTGCATGTCGCCCTTGACGTCACAGCCATGACGTCCGTGGCATGGCTTTCACCCACACACTGCTAAACAGAAATTATATATTTAGAGAAGAAGAGTATGACATGTATTTATTAAGGACTTACTCACTCCGTCCCAAAAAAATAATGTTTGACGAATGATCAAACATGATGTCTAAAAGTAAAAAACGTCATTCGTTTTTAGATGAAGAGAGTATATATTAAAGAACATATTAAACAAATAAGATTTATACTCAGTAACCGATGGTGGACAAGTGGTAATTGATTCTGTGTTTCCAAAAGCATTATGGTTTAATTCTGGGTACAACGCATGCATGATGAAATAATCACACTCTATTAGCTTTGGGACACGTTTTGCAATGGAATGAAAATAATTTAAACCAATGGAAATACAATCTTACCGTTATTAATTGGGGACCCCATGTGAAGCATCCATGTGAAACCACACAACTAGTACTAGTAGAGAATATATCATTCACCGTGGTGTACTAACTTGATTTTATTAGCATGGGTGCTAATTTAGTTTAATCAACTAGTACATAATAGTCTATATATACCACGACTCTTCAAAGTCTAAGGAAGAAATATTTGGGCCAATCGAATATGGCCCATCACGCTAAATGAAAGTACCAGTAGATTCTTTTTAATATCTTTTTGGAAAAGTTCCTGGCCCACAAATTATACATACTGGGCCCATATGTCAGGTTCCTAGCTTGCAACATGTTCCTTTTACTTTTATAAAAACGTCTATTTTGATCATACAATATTGTTTTGCCAAAACCGGGTTTAATTTGCCTGTGTTTAATTTGCTCGCGCCGCCTAGGAAATAGGGAGGACATAAAGGAGACAGAGAGAAGATCTGAACCCATAAACGGCTCTTGAAAAAATTCCAACCATCGTAAAATTTCTCCAAATTTCCTGCTCTAGGAAATAATTAAGGTACTCAGTGTATACATGTAGCCAAACTCTTGAATTATCTTAGGAAAATCATACACGAATGTATAGGTAAATAAGAACACACCGTACAGATACCTCTCTTTTCAGAAACTAAAATTATTTTGCATATTGTACATATATGCATGGATAATTATTGGTTTCTCGACTAGGTTTATTATTTTGGTAGACTAGCATAGGTTACGATACAGTTCATTAGAACCAGTGTCTCGGTTTATGCCACCTGTGTCTCCTGGGTAAGGAAAGGGTAGTCGGTGTAGCCAGCCACAGGATCAGAGGTGTCGAACGTGCTCCTGTCATACTTGTTCAGATCAGCGTTCTTCCTGAACCTCTCTGGCAGGTCCGGGTTTGCCACAAACAGCCGCCCATATAAGACCAGGTCAGCATAGCCATCTCTAATCACCCTGTCTCCTTCCTCCCGATCATACCCCCCATTCACTATGAACGTGCCCCTGAACGCCTTCGTGAATGACGCAAGGCGATGTGGGATCACCAGCTTGCCGTGGTCACCATCAGCACACATCCTAGGCTCCACCACATGGCAGTAAAGAACACCGAGCATGTCCATGAACTCGACCAGGTGCAGGGCCTTGGCCTCTGCATCAGCATCGTCGGTGTAGCTAGCGGCGAACGGCGAGAGTCGCACGCCAACACGGTGCGCACCGACCTCATCCACCACACCCGCTACGACATCGGTGGCGAGGCGGCAGCAGCGGTTGTCCCGGCTGCTGCTGCTGCCATTGTCCAGACGCAGAGGCTGAGAATCCACTCTTCCAATGTCTAAAAACCACCAGAACTGGTTGATGAGTAACCCATTGGGAGCATGGATCTCCACACCGTCGAAACCTGTAACATATTAATTACACATTGTTATCATTTGACACTGCAAATTTTGCAAGACTAGTACATACGTATAAACTGTAGAATCATTGGTTTATTAATCAACCAGCTCTGATGGCATTTCTGGCAGCGACACGGAAGTCCATCACCATTTGGGGTATTTTTTCGGTTTCCATAAGCCTTGGAGATGCCGGCTCAGGCTTGGAGTGGCCTGTGTGCCAGAGCTGGCAGAAGAAGAGGGCACCCTTGGCGTGCACTGCGTCCACGACGGGCTTCCATGCCTCCACCTGCTCATGGCTCCACAGCCCGGGCACGTTTGGGTACCCTGTGGCTGTCTCCGACGACACCACGCTGGCCTCGGCGATGAGGAGGTATAGTATTCCAAATGGGCCAAGCACGATGGGCGGCCCGAGGCACGGCCCTAGCCCGACCCTAGGCACGGTTGATCGGGCCATGGGCTGGCCCGGCCCGATAAGGTGTTAGTGCTTGGGCCGCCTCCCCGGCCCATAGTGCCGGCCCGAGGCACGGCACGATTTTTTGTGGCCCGATGAAGACCCGATAAAAGTACTTTCAGCCCACAACAAAATACACCCTTCATCTTTTAAAAGATGCGAATTGCCTCCCTCGTCTATTTGATGGGCCGATTTTCCTCCCTCATCTCCTTAGAAAGCCCAAATATTGTCCCTCATCTCTTTCTGGACTGCAATTTCGTCCCTCATCACCTTTGACGGCCCAGTGAGCCGTTTGAGCACGGTGGGCTGATTGGGCCGTCGGGCCGGGCCCGGCACTAAAAAAGGCCATAGTGCCGGGCCTGGGCTGGCAGTTCGGCCCATGGGCCAGCTTGACCCGGCACTAAAAAAGCACTGGGTCTTTTAGTGCCGGGCCACATCGGGCCGGGCCACATAGTGCTCGGGCCGGGCCGGGCCGGGAGGCCCATTTGGAATTCTATATGAGGAGGACGCCTGGCGCTGCACGCTGCTCGTAGTACAGGGCGTTATGCCCCTGCGCCATGTTCTCGTACGACCTACAGCGCGTCACCGGTGCAAGAACAACCCTGGCACCATATATACGCGCGCAGAAAAGATGCATTATTCGATCTTTGGTCAACAGACTCAACACACACACACACACACAGAGAGAGAGTATGTTGCTACATAACTTACCTGTGCGCCAGGTTGAATTCGCCCATCTTGTAAGGGGTTAGGAGAGGAGACGCCTCCATGCCTTGGCTCGTCTGATCCAGCACAGCAGAGCGGGCTTCGATGAGCGTTGGTGAAAACTTCTGCTACTAATGATTTGATGATGTGTTGATGCAGGACGATCAGCTCCAAATTAGCATTTATATGGAGTTGATTGGTTGACTTCGTAGCTGGCCATCGTACGTGTTATTAACGACACTTGTAAAAGCTACTATTGCCAATTGCTCTACTCAAAGGAAAAATATTCTTGTTGTCATTTGCAGTAATATATATATAAGACCAAAGTCAGAACATGTAGCGTGTGGCTCATGCACCATCTTGCCCTTTTACGCAATGGTTGTAAACTCGTTATGTACATCAATCAAGTAAGACACCAAGACTAGGCTGAAGGCCATACGTAAAATCCATTTAAAACGAATTACCACCCGATATAATATGCATTTATTATGACGATCTTTCTGATCTGCGACTGCGATAGATTTCCTAATCAATAGCATTTTAGGCACTGAGTGATTTTATTTGATTTGATTCATTCGGATCGAGATGAGATGCAGCCTTAATAGCCTAAATATTGCTTGCATGCTTGAATTGCTTGCGATCGAGCAGAGAGATGCAGATGTGTTTGAGAGCTCTGAAGATACCTTTGGCTTAGACATACCTGATTACAGAAGCATGTTATTAGGTACGCACTGATTTACATTTTATTTGAATCTGATGTACAGTAGAATAGGCAATTAAGATAAACTGCAAGTTTGTTCCAGTCTTCCAGATTGATGCAATCTCTCGATGCAAATATTGATTGCTGGCTTGCTTTGAGATGAAGCAGTTGTTATTACAACTTAATCCAACCGTACGGACTCGCGAGATTTATTGCAAATTCCATGTATATAATTGAACTTTTGCAATACTATATAGATTAGCATTTTCATAGCAAACACAAACTGAATTCAAGGCCATACACACCACACATTAAGGTTGATGGACACACGCACAAAAGCGCGATATTGAATCCACTTCCGCCCTCCACGAGTGCGGCTGGCCAGCGGCGCCCCCCACGCGCACGTGGCCTACGTGAGCGGGCCCCATTGCAGGGACGCAGTGTGTGCGCGTCTCTGTCCGTTTTCTTTTTTTCGTTATTTTCTCTTTATCTATTTTTCATTTTTATCCAAATCAAAGTTGCATTTATAAGTTAGATATAAAAGTTATGCAAAAAATATACCTGAGACAAGAAATTATATATAAAAGTTATGCAAAAAATATACCCAAGGCCGAGATGAGAAGTTATGTGTCAAGACTGACTCTATAAATTATGTGTCTAAGACTGACTCCATAAGTTATGTGCCAAAGTTGTATACATTAAGTTAGCTTCGGCAAATTTTAGGGCAAACTTGTATAGATAAACTTGCATAAGTTGTGTGTGCCTACGCGCGTGAAAGTTATGCCCCGGCCATAGTTTTCACATAACTTTTATATTTTACGGGTATGTTTTTCGCATAACTTTATATATAACTTTGCTATGCAACTTTGCTTTGGATGAAAAAAAGAAAAAACTACAACTTCACATGTTTTCACATAACTTTTATCTATAACTCAACTTGGGTACCTAACTTATGCATCCAACTTTGCTTTGGATAAAAAAATAGAAAAAGGGAAAAAGAAAAAAACAAAATAACCGAAAAAACACGGACGCACCACGCATGTGCTCACGCCTCACTGAAAAAACACAGTCCCGCTATGGGGCCCACCCACGTGGCTCCCTCTGTCTGCATGCGCGTGATGTGGGGGGGGCGGGGGGGGGGGGAGCTGCCTGCTTTGCTGTGATCCTGACTGCCGCCTGTGAAATAGAATTCCCCGCACAAAAGCCTCTGATTCCATTTAATTTGATCCTGATATACAGTAATAAATATAATATTTCAAGTTTGGTTGAGTCTACCAAATCGATGCAATAATCTTTTTTGAGGACAAATATTGCTTGCTTGCTTGCCTCCGATGGAGCAGTTGTCTACAATATTGCACATGATCTAAGCATAATGTAGCATATACATGAACATGACTGCATAGTTTGCAGTTATAACTGAATCCAATCATTCAGACTGGCAAAATTTATAGCAAATTCCATGTATATAACTCAACTTTACAATAGATAGATTGGCATTTTAATTCACAGAGAACGACGACTGATCAAGCAAAAACTGATTCTTTTAGAAACGTGGAAATATATTTCAATATTCCAGCCCCTGCATCGACTAATGCATGTAGCAGAAACTGGATTTAAAGACATACATACCGTACATTAAGCTAGGTTGATGCACGCAGGCACAGAACCTATCTTATTCCAAACATACAAGCAAACTAGAGACAACACAATTGAACACACTTGCTCGACTACATACAAGCATATGGCTAACTACATCTTTATTTCTATTTAGTGAATATGTGATGATGTAGTTGTCAACAGCTCTCACGGCCATTCATGTGGCATGCATATCTTGTGTAGGTGATTGAGCCCTCCATTATATTACAGGTCTTCTTCTATGAGGTGAAACTTCATAGAAGAGGTTTTAATACCAAAGTACATGCCATCAGTGAATTCCTGGATAACCTCCTGTCCATTAGTCAGAACGTCCTTCTGTTTGTATGAGAAGGGAACATGACAGACACCGTTTGTTGCAATCGCTTTCACTGTAACTTTCTTCATTGGAGGAACATCCACATTAATGGTTCTTGTCACTTGTTGTTGTTCAGTTTCAGATTTCCCCCAGGTATACGACCCACTAAACTCACTGTCTGTCTCAATTTTCCCATCAACAAAAGTGTGACTTTGATGGCTATCTTCATTGAAACAGTGGAACTCCAGGTGGTTGACACCGTATTTGTGTATGTGAAGGACAATGTGCTACTGGCTATCGTGCTGGTCTCATTTTTAACAGTTTGGTCATAAAGGCCCTGAATAGCCGTCTCATACGTCCTAGCATCATTCAGGCGAAAATCCACATCAAAGATCTCCCGAGACGTAACCGGTTCATAGACATGCAGTCTTGCCTCTACCTCTTCGATGGTAGGAGCAGCAGCATTAAGGCAGCTTGTCTTCCCTTCTGTGGTTAACCTCTTGCAGAAATTGAAGTTGCCCAAGTTTTGGAGTAGAATGAAGTCATCCCGAGTGATCACCCTGAATAGTGTATCAGGGTTTAGGTGGGTGATGTCACCTGAATCAGCCCAGATCCAATTTGGGCTGCGCCTCCAGAACAAGCCGAAGTAGTTGGATTTTATACGGACAACTCCGTCTCTATTGGTAGAAACAACTTGCAGCGCAGTTGGATCTTCCATACTTTGTTTTGAAAATTGAAGGTAATTGCGACGCTCGATGTACGCCGATCCAAGGAAATACTGGTGGATGAAGCCTTTGAAAACAACAAACGAAGGCAATTGCTTCTGCTCCGTCACGTCAGTGGCGGTAAAGGCGTCGATGAGATACTTATTGTCTTGGTCGGTGTCTTCATGTGCTATATGCAAGTAGGGGCGCCGTGTGGTCGTGTCATCAGAAGTAGCAGTGGGTACTACCACAACAAACATATATTCCCAGCTGGGGATGGAGAAACCTGTACGTAGATCATATATATTGTGAACATAACGAAGAACATACCAAGATCCATGCACATCTCTTCTCTACTACAGAAATGGCATGTTATCTCGTGCCCATTTATTCAAAGAAATACATGCAAAACAAAAGTCTGATTTCAGCCCACAACTACAAAACTGGATACAAAGGACCATCCAGCTATTGATACCATACAAATTTGGCCCTCTAAGTGGTATCAAAGGTTGTTTTCTATTTATGAAAAATATAAACTAATATTTTTAAAAAATAAAAAAGTAACTAATTTATTTTAAATTGAAAAATTATGAAAATTCAAAAGCTTTTAAAAAATGTAAATTACTCTCTCTCCATTTAAAACTATAATTCATTTGTATTTTTTGGTCCTAAGTTTGACCACTCGTATAATTTTAAAAGTGGACCAAATATTTTATTTTAGTTATAGATTTATTTATTAATATAAATTCTTCAAGAATTAAATAAATTTGACTATGTTTGCATTTTTTCAATAAGATGAGTGGCCAAACATGATGTCAAAAAAGTAAAACAAATTATAATTTAGAAGATACGAAGTATCTATTTAAAGTTATTTAGGTATTATTTGATAATGTTGCTAGTGTTTTATTGTTTATCTAAAAATATATAGTAGGAATATTTTTCACTTTTTAACTTAAAATAAATTAGTTATGAATTTTTTAGATTAAATTATTTTTATATTTTTTAAACAAACATAAAACCAACTTTGAAACCACTCAAAGGGTTTAATTTGTCCGGTTTTAATAGTTGAATGACCCTTTATTTGTGTCAGATTTTGTAGTCGCGAGTTGAAAATTAGACTTTTGTTATAGTTGAAGGTATATAAAATTTGGTACGTGATCATCTTTTTTATTTGCAGTCTACGCACACAAGCATGTAATAACGACATAAGAAGTGCATGCAGTTAACAATTACTAACATACATTTATGTAATATGAACGACATAAATTTAAGAGCTAATATACCGAATTAACCTGCAGATGGAGCCATCTCCTTCCCCGGGGCCGGCAACCGCGATGTTGTTGAACAGGGTGCATGATGGCTTGGACATGTCCTCCTCCGGTTCATCGGCAGTGGAAATGATCCAGCCGCCGCCGCCATGAAGCTCCTCTCGCTGCTGCGCCACCCAGTACTTGTCGTTGTAGCAGCATCTGACGTGCATAAGCCCGTCGTGCTCCTTGGATGGCTCCAGGTAGAACCTGCAGCGTGGGTCCATGACGCCACCGTCGTCGCTTAGCTCGACGGCGCCGCCGCGGCTGTTCTCGTCGTGCACGGAGACGGAGCGCAGGTACCTGTTGTCATGGCTTGAGCGGAGGACGACGCATCTGGGCAACGCCGACAGCGGAAGCGACGACATTGTTCTTGTATGTCTAGCTAGCTAGGATATATAGCTAGGAGTTATGGTTTGTGCTGCTAAGCTAGTACACAATGCTCGGGTTCACTAGGCCAGTCTAGTGACTTGCATTGTCGATGCATGAATTGGGCATATTTATAGGGGCCGGGCCGGCTGGGAAATACGTGTAAAATCTATCACAACTGTACGTACGTGCAACATCTTTTCCACGTGAGTGAGTGCACCTTTATTTTGCAGTGAGCCAGTTTTGCACGCTTCTCCTCCGTCCCTTTCCGTTCTAAGTACAAACCAGTGCATAAACTTGCATCAAGATTTCTACCTCTTCCATTACAAATGCTAATTTAAATTTAATCCCAACATTTGTTAAATTTGCTACTGTTATAAATGACCTCCCATCAACACCTAAATTACTAAATTTTCCTGCTGTAGAATAATAAATAACCACAATGCATGCCTATGTATATTTATAAACGACCCACTTCAACCATATGAGTGCTGTATACGCTGAATAATATTTACTTCCCAGCAAATAAAGTCCACATCCGGGCCACAGATTTTTTTTTTCTTTTTTTGAGAGAGAGGGAGAGACTAGGCCACATGATTAAATTGTTGATACCCTAGCATGCATGCACAGAATAACGACAACAGAAGACAAGAGCAACCATACCAATTAGCTTATTCAAGAGGATATAGTCACGATCTACTCCATCCCGGCCATATTGTAAAAACAAAAAAAAAGAAGAAATAAAAGAAGAAGAACGAACAGGCTAGCTAGCTAGGTGCGTGCGAAGACGACGGAACAATATAATCCATTCCATACAAAACAAAAACATCGCTACTGTACTCGTTCTTAATTTGTAATGTAATAATTCTGGCTGTTAATATAGCTACATACGTAGCGAATAAAAACGTGTGGCATGTGCAAGTGCATACAGTCTGCGCAAGCACACGCACAGGACAAGTGGCCAACGGAGAGCAATTATCAGACAACATCCCCCCGTGCAACACAACACGCACGCTCTGCTGACTGGTCTGGTTGCGTGTGGAGAGTGAAGAACAGGGGAAAAGAATAGAAGATGAGGGGAAAATAGACAAGTCATAGAACCAATTTTTCCTTAATGCATTGGCACTCCAATCCCCGTGTCGCCTCTAATTAACCTCAGCTACAATCGAAGCACACACTACTAGAAAAAAGAGGTATTATAACCAATACTTTATTTTCGGTACTAAATGGTTTTGAGCCAGAAAAAACCCTCCCCTCGATAGATTTTTCATATACTAGAAGAAACTATTTATTCCATACTACTTGGTCAAAATACATTGGAGTGCTCTAATGTTTAGCAAGATTCACCATCTTCTCCGACCCCTTAGCCATGCATGATCCGGCTCACCATGAGCCATAAACAACGCTGCATAGGCAGCCCATTCTAGGCTAGATTTTGATGTCACGGTACTTAGCCCATTTATGCCATCTCTTTACTTTGGGGGCCTATATTCCAAGTCGTAACAAGCGGCTCGCATCACATAAGGCCCACTACTGCTCACGCCAGGCTTAGCTAGCTCTTCAGAGAACGCGTCTGGGCTTGTGGGCCTTTCTTCCTCGTCTTCGTTATTTGGGCCGACTCGTCACTCATAGCCCATGCAGGCCTACTGCTCTGCGCGTCGTCTCCCCCGGGCTCTCGCTGTGCCGCCGCTGGCGTGCGCGCCGATGTAGCGGCGCCGTCTCCTCCGGTGCCGGCAGCGACGAGATGTTAAGGTAAGATCGGATTCATCGCGAGTTTCCACCCGCCATTCTCTCCTTCCTTGCATACATTCCTTGTCGTGCGCATTATTGCTTGATTCCGCGGGTCGTCCCCATGGGAGAGGCGAGCTTGCCGATCCAGAAATCCAGTGTTGTTCTAAGTGCATCTCATTGTTCCGCAGCAGGGGAGGTGGAGGTAGGAAGGAATGCAGGATACTTGCATACTGGAATGAAACATAGCACTTGTATTTATACTTAGCATACTGGAATGAAACGACATTCCTCTCTCTTTTTTTTTTGTGGCTTATTATTATTTTTGTTTGTCTCACATCCCTGTGAAACTGTGTTAGGAATACTAACAACTTCAGAGCTTGTCTGATTGAGTTTTCACCTTTACCTAGGGGGAAGCAGTAACAAGATGGCAGAACTGATTTGTTGGGTGATTAAATCACTGAAGGTTCTTCATCAAGTAATTAATTGAACCATGAAAACACATCTTCCAATCTTCTGGTACTTTGATTTCCGATTGCATGACACAGTGGAAATTTTATTGTCTGCAATAGATGTTATTAGAATAACCATGTCTGTAATCTGATACTCTGCTTTTTTTTTCTGAATCCAACCTAACTCCTAGATAAAGCTGCCCCTGTTCGACTAGCATTTTACGTGCATTAGCTAGTCTCCAAGATCAAAGTGTGGACATGATTGAACGGATCAATTGTAGCTGCCAACAGTAAGCTTTCAACCATCAATTCATGACCATACATAGATTGTCCAGCACGTAAAGGGTTAAACTGTTCTAAATAATTTTCTTTCCACAAGGTGGTAAACTGTTACAATCAGCCTGCCAATAATTGAGCTTTCTACATGGTATTACTCTCATATTCTTATATCCAGGAAGGTTCCCTGTTGTTTCACATTTTATTGCTTAAATCAGGACCACAGTTTATGCAAAATGAGGACTAGAGTACAAGACTAGGAAAGTACCACCTACCCAAGAAATTTGTTATTTCTTATAGGGTAACGTGTCATGCACAAGCCAATTAATTGGAAAGATTGAAGCAGTTCCATTATATTAAGTACTATGACGTAGTCAAATTGTTGCTCATTGATTTGCAATTGAAAAGTGTTAGCCGCCGCTTGTCTGATAGCTCCATGATCCAAACTTAACTATAAAAAAATGACTTTGAACATTGTCTTGATTTGAGTGACCAGCCAACTAAGAAGCGGATGATTGTCTACCTCTAGTTTCTGTGCTACTATGCTAGTCAGACCAAATGACAATGCTACCATATATATATATACCTCCTCTATGGAGACAAGGATGGTGTGTCCTTTTCTCCACCACCTCCATTGGCATGCCATTGGCCAAGCCATGGAGCTTGCAACAGGGGCGTTGAGCAACCTGCTCCCGGTCCTGCACAGTCTTCTCAGAGAAGAGTACAACCTGCAAAAGAGCACCAAGAAGAACCTTCAGTTCCTGGAGAGAGAACTTGAGAGCATGGACATCGTCCTGCGCAAGGTAGGCAATGTTCCTCTGGACCAGCTGGACGAGGAGCTCAGGATTTGGGCACGCGACATCAGGGAGCTGTCTTATGACATTGAGGATGTCGTGGACACCTTCCTGGTCCGAGTCAAGGGCCGGCATCCCCACTACCTGCAGGGCTCGGAAGGGCTAGTTAAAAGGATGGTTACATTATTCAAGAAAGGTAGCACTCGCCGTGAAATTTCTAAAGAGGTTAAAGACATCAAGGATCGCATCAAGGAGGTGGCCAACAGACGTGAGAGGTTAGGAAAAATGATTTTTAATTCAGTTTCAATTCAGAAGTTGAGATCTAAATATTTTTAAGGGATCGTTTTTCCTCTAAATCTCCTGCCTTTTTTTTGTCGAATTTTTGTCTATCGAAAGGTACAATGTTGCTATAGCAAATCCTGCCACAACCATGATCGATGATCGCTTAAGAGCTTTGTATACCAAAACGACTGACCTTGTTGGCATCAATAAGGCAACGGATGACTTAATCATGAGGCTGACAAATGGAGATGACATACCCAGAATACAACAAAAGGTAGTATCTATTTGTGGTTTTGGAGGGCTAGGCAAGACTACTCTTGCCAAAGCAGTTTATGACAAGCTTAAAAAGCAATTCGAATGTGCGGCTTTTGTCTCTGTGTCTCGAAGTCCTGACTTGAAGAAAGTTTTCAAGGACATTCTCTGTGAACTTGACAAAGGAAGGCACATAAGCATCCATAACTCACTATGGGATGAAAAGCAGCTTATTGACCAAATCCGAGAATTTCTCCAATCCAAGAGGTACGCATGAATTTATCAGGCCTGTGACCTGAAGCTTACAATTCCTAAAGACAACTGCATTTGTTTTACGCACGTTAATCTTTGATTGTCTTATTGCACGCTAACTATACATTTTTCTCATCCAGTCATTTATCAAAAAACCTTGTTGCTAATATTTGATGGCATCTTGAATAGATCACTTTAATATTTTTCACTCAATTAGCCACCCTCACATGGCTCCTCTGTTAACATGTGCATAGGTATTTCATCGTCATTGATGATATATGGGATATACATGCATGGAAGATAATAAGATATGCTCTGGATGAGAGTAACATAGGAAGTTGTATACTCACAACTACACGTAAAAATGATGTTGCAGAGCAAATTGGTGGGTCTTATAGACTTCAACCACTTAATCATGAAAACTCAAAAATACTATTCTACAGAGGAATATATAGCACTGAAGACAAATGTCTTGGAAAAATTATTGAAGTATCTCAAAAGATTTTGAAGAAATGTGAGGTGTGCCGTTAGCTATCATTACTGTATCAAGTTTGCTGGCCAATAAGTTGGACAATATAACAGAGTGGTACAGGATATATGACTCTATTGGGTCTGGACTTGAAAATGGTAACGAAATGGATGGCATGAGAAAGATATTATCCCTTAGCTATTATGATCTACCTTCTCATTTAAAAACATGTTTACTAGATCTAAGTACATTTCCAGAAGATTGTGAGATAAGGAGGGAGCGAATAATATGGAGATGGATGGCAGAAGGATTTTTACATGGAAAAGACAGCAATAGCTTATTTGAGCTTGGAGAGAGTTACTTTGTTGAACTTGTTAATAGAAGCATGATTCTCCCAGTAGATGTGGATGAACAAGGTCAGGCTCGAGCTTGCCGCATGCATGATATGGTGCTAGATCTCATCTGTTCATTGTCAAGAGAAGAAAACTTTGTTAATATATCAAGCGGAGTTGAAGAAAGTACATTTTGGCAGAGGAAGATTCGCAGGTTATCCCTCCAAGAAAATATCAGGGCTAACATGAACATGGGGCAACTGAGGTCCTTTACTATCTTTAGTTCTGCTATTAATTCAATGCCGTCCATTTCGCGCTTTCATGTTGTACGTGTATTGGATCTCGAAGGTTGTGATCTTAGAGGATGTGGCCATCTTAATCTGAGGTACATTGCGAACCTAATTCACCTAAGGTATCTTGGGCTAAGGCATACATTTGTTGTTGGGCTCCCAGAAAATATAGGGAGGCTACAGTTTTTGCAAACACTAGACTTAACAAGAACTCTAATAGATGAAGCTCCATCAGGCATTGTTCAGCTACGCCAACTGATGTGCCTATCTGTGAACTACAACACAAGACTGCCAAATGGGCTGAGGAATATGACATCCCTGGAAGTGCTGGAGACGGTGAGGATAGACGAGCACTCTATCAACATCGTGGAAGATCTGGGCCATCTCTGCCAGCTGAGGGTGGTCCACATCGACTTCAATCTGCAAAGATGGGAAGGATTGAGAGAGAGCATGTGTAAAGCTTTGATGGAGTCCCTTAACAATCTGCAGAAAATCCAGAGTCTAGAGGTAACTGATTTCAACGGGGAAGACAATCACATCAATGAAGGCTGGGTGCTGCCTCCACGCCTCCGTAGGTTTGTTATGTGGACAGCCAGTTCACTGTCACCATGGATAAATCCTGCGTTGCTTCCCCTCCTTTCCTACCTGGATATAGAAGTTCATAAAATAGGAGGAAATGATATTCAAATCCTTGGGAAGCTGCCTTCTCTTCGTCATCTCTGGCTGGGGGTGAGCGGTCACATACAAGAGCTACCAATGGAGGAATGGTTCATGGTTAGCGCCGATGCATTTCCGTGCGCGAGAGTTTGCAAATTCTTCAACTTTGTGACAGTGCCATCTATATTCTCGCGAGGAGCTATGCCCAAGGTTGAGCACCTTGAGTTCTGCATCCGATCGCGCCATTTCTTCGATGATGGTGGTGATCTTGACCTGAACGACTTGGACATGGGGCACCTTCCTTCACTGGAGCGTGTTGTTGTTCACCTACACAGTGAGCGTGCTGACAGCAAAGAAGAGGTGATGGAAGTGGAAAAGGGGCTGAGGCACGCGGTGTGTGTACACCCCAACTCTCCCTCCATTGATGTCAGACATCATTAGTTGTCCGCCTCTGTAAAGATGCAGTGGTGGAAGGGGGAGCTTGGTGTACATGTTGCTGTCTCAGTAGCTAAAGATGGCAAGCAGAGGTTATGATCAGCTGGAAGACGATGGACCAATTTGTGCAGTGTAGATCGATGCACGCGTCAATGTGTTGTGATGATCAGCATTGATCAGGTCACTGCTTGAATGTTCGTGCAATTTCTTATTTTGATGTAATCACCAAAACAGCTTATCAGTATTTGTTAGGTAGTAGTAATTTTTTTTATCATCTTGTTACAGAAGAAATTTACCAGGTTCATCCTTAATCTACAGTGATGCCCTGCATTGTTGTCCCTGGCACGGGCCTTAGAGGTAGAAAACGTAGCTGTGGGTTAATTAACATGGGCCATATCTTATTTAGTTGAGTGTCTGTCTGGGCTTTCAGTAGTAGAGAGAAGGCTGCTGGGCCGATATCTTATTAGCTGGGCCGAGCACCGCCCGGGGCCTACTACTTCTGTGCTGGTCTCCTCACTGCCGCCGCCGGCGAAGTTCCGCGTCGTCTCCTCCGACACCGGCGACGAGTCGACGACAGGCGAGTCCATTTCATTCCTTCACCACCCCCCTTTCCTTCCTGGAATACATTTCTTTTTTTCGCACATTACTGGTGATTGATTCCCATTTCGTTGGTAATCGCTCCGTCCTAACCTCCGAGGCGGCAGCGGCGTTTCGGATCCAGAATCGGGTGCCGCAATAAGCGCGCATTTCTTTCTTCTGCGGTAGGGGATAGTTTTCAGGCGCAATGGGAGGGAGTGATATGAGGCGGAGGGAAGTAAAGTAGGATATTTACCAAACTGGAAATTAACAATTCAAGTGGGAAAACAAGATCTCACTCTCATCCGTAGTGTTCTTGTTAGGTTCTGCTACGGAAGCAGTGAAAGCATTTGATTTTCTATTTTGGGATGAAAAGCACATGCTATTCTAATCTAGGACAGTCTGTTGCTGGATGTTAGGCTGTTTGGTCATGCTTATTGTGGCATGCATTACCTCCGTGGTGCTTGCAAACGCAGATGAGATTACTGATTAGGTATACGATGGCATGCATATGTGGAGTTTTCTGTTGTTGACTATTTGCCTCTTTTTCAGCGAGATAAGTTGTAATTTTTATGTGTCAATTGTTTTTATGTACCGGGGAACATGGTGACAACTTTTGCAAAGGTTAAAAGATGGATTATAAAGTTCATCAACTGAATTTCTGGTACACTTTATGTAATCTTTTTTACTGATGCTGAAATATTGAGTGTTTATGTATATCTACTGGCATACTCCATAGCATCAGTTTCGTATGTTCACACCTATGCTTTGGCATTTGGCTGCTGTAACCTTGATTTTTAAGGATGCTTCCTGTGTTTGATTTCTTATTCAGGACTCTTATCCATCTCATTGCCATGCACAATTTATGAGAGCTTGTCTAATTCACCTTTATCTAATAGGGAGGTGACAGAGATGACGTTACTTGATTTGTTAGTTGGTTACTTCATTGCAGGCTTTTTTCAAATGATTGATGGATCCTTCTAGGCAGGGTCAGTTCTTCCCTATGTATTATTTATCTCTGCATATTACTATTTATCTCCATATATGCATAAGCAGCATTTCATATTTTCTTACAAATGTGTCACCACATAATCAGATCCTGTTAGTTTCTTGTACTTTGGTTTTCTCTCTGATTGTTTTAAAAGGATAATCGCATCACAATGGAAGTTTTCTTGCTTAATAGTGGATTTTCAACACATGGCCTGCTGCTCTGCTTTGGTATTTGGTTCACTTAAGGTGTTGTATTTTGTTGCGTTGCTTTCTATTTTCTGAATTTGTTATATATGTAGATTTAGACTAGCTATCAACGTGCCTGAACCTTGATTTCTGTTTCTTGGGTTTCATCTCTAGCCTACCCCAACTTGCTTGGGATTAAAGGCTATGTTGTTGTTGTTATATATGTAGATTTAGGTAGCCTCAGCTTGCGTTCCTTCCTTTTGTACCTTTGCTTTATTTAGTTTAACAGAAGACAAAGGAAAGAAACTTTTTAGTCTTATCCATAGCAAATCTTTTCTCCAAGTTGGATGGTGTGGAGTGTGGAGTAAAAGAGAGCAGCAGTGGATGCGTCTTGTCGGTCCACGCACTACCTTATTAATCAATTAGAAGAAAATCTTATTTCTTGCGTCTAAAGCTTTGCTACCTTCTTCTAGTGCACACCCCTGCCTTAAAGCTTTGTGTCTAAATTTTACACAGGAGCAGTTTGAACAATTAGTTGGCTACAAAGGTCTGGAGTGCAGACCACTTATCTACACTTTCCATTTACCTTATCAGACTTGCTGAATTTCTTATTTCTTGCGTGCATGACCAGAAACTTCTTTCTAGTCCTATTTGTTAGTGTGATTTAACTTTTTTAGTAAATCCTAATCCTAATCAGATTTATAAGAATCGAAAGATGAAATAAAGACCACTGTTCTCTTGCCATAAACCAGTCCCATTCTGTTCACTCATACTGATACATCTACAGATGCCCCAAAGGCCTGACCATTACTGGCCAGTAAAGCTAATGGTAGTGCATTTCTGAAAAAAATCAGATGATTTTGGTTGTTGCTAATTTTTCTGTCCTGTTTCAGAACTTACTAATAGACAAGGTACATGAGTGTACCATGATCTTTATTGGACCTGAACTTAAGAATAAACAGACTGTAATTCTTGCTCGTTAGTAAAAAAAACATTCATCTTCTTTCATTTTTATCATAGTTTTTCTATCTTGGTCTGCCTCTTCTCTGGACTAATACTTATTTAGTCATTGTCTCCTTTATATGTTTCCAGGTACAGTTTTATCATGTTTTAGGACTTGAGAATTCTAGGGAATAAATGAGAATGCAATAGACATAGCAATGAGTGTCTAAGAATGATTCTCATCTTTACTTACAACCAAGCTCGAGTTTGGAAAATAAGAAATGCAGTATACCTTTTATCTCTAAGGACCCCAAATTATTTCATCATGATTAGATTCTGCCTTTATCCAAGCCTTATAAATTTATAAGGGTTTAAATTTAACATTTAACCTCATTTCATATTGTATTGAATAATAACTGAGAGCCATACCATGCTGTTAATTGATCAGGAGAACATCAACAGATATGAGTAAAAATATCATGCATATAGAGCATCCTTGTATTGCACACTATTGCACACACTGATACAAACTATCCACACACTACATAGACGCATACACCAGAGCACCATATATTTTAAAATACTGAAATCCATACTACTGCAAACATAGCTAGCAAGTACAAATACTCCAAACTGCTAGGCGGATAGCTGAGTGACCTGACCTATGTATAGATGTATTCTTTTAGCCTTCAATAGCGAGGGCGTTATTGTAACCAAATTATAGAGCCAGCATCCTGATTTCTTCGTCTTCCATCTTCCAGAATATCTCAGGGCATTTATAATCCCACATAGCAGGTGATGGCAGACGGAAGGGGACACTGCTGCATGTCTTCTCTTTCGCTTCAGCAGTGCCCAGCAAGGCAGGTGCCTCGATTTCACTCCATATTTGATCCATGGGATATGCATCCATGGAACTCTGGGTGCTCTCGAGGGTGCTGGTGACACAGCTACTGCCATTGTGAGTGTCACCACGGCCCATCCCAAAGATTGGAGAGGTGTCAAGAAGGCAGGATTGGTATGTCAGTGAGGAGGATGAGGATGAAGGTGATATGATCATCTTTCTCTCCTGTGCTTTCTTTCTCATGTGTGTCCTCCAGTAGTTCTTGATCTCATTGTCTGTGCGCCCTGGCAGCCTCCGTGCTATCCTAGACCATCTATATATGGAGAATTTGACTGAGTTTTATCTTAACATAAGTTTACTAACTGAGAAAAGCTACCCCCTAGAGAACATCTATGGATCAAACCTGTTCCCCCACTGAGTATGGAGCTCAATAATAAGGCGCTCCTCTTGCGGTGACATGCGGCCATGTTTGAGGCCTGGGTGGAGATAGTTGACCCACCGGAGGCGACAGCTCTTTCCTGTCCTGTTTAGGCCTGCATAAACATAGAAAACGTATAATATGAAGAGGACTGGTTAGACAGGATTACAGTTATGTTTGCGACTTTGCGCTAAGAATTGCAAAATAGCTACCTAAGTTGCAGTTCCCAACCCCTCAAACCTGAGACTTGGGCAACGAAGTCCCAACGACGGTCACCGAACAGGCGGACAGTGCATACCAGTTGCATGTCTTCCTGCTCTGTCCATGGCCCCTTACGCATCTCCTCTCTCACAGTCACCATGTTACTGACACACTAACGTTGCTCACTTCTACCTTGGATAGGCTGGGAACCAGTCTGGGTGATTTTCTTCCACTGTGTGATTGTGGGAAGTTTCAGATTTTGATCCTTGATGAACTCCAGCTTCATAGGAAGAAGGTGCTATTACGGGGAGGAGGTCACTATGTGTTAAGCTGTGTACTGCTGGCTTTTGCCATATATTTATAGGCAACAGGGAAGCACTCTCTCCCCCATAGTAAATAAAATAAAATAAAATAAAATAAAATAAAATAAAATAAAACAGAAAGCACTTCTGAGGCCACAAGGCGCTGTGGTTGTGATTAGAGTATCCTATCATCATTAGGGTCGTGCTGAGACTCAGGTAACATAGTTATTTTTCCTTGGTTCTTGTTTCACGTTACGCAGTATATAAGGCAATGGTCAAGATTACTTTGTTTATAATTGATTCAGAATAATACATGTAATTTCTTCTTAATATAAAGATACTCAGCTCTCCTGTGTATTCTTGAAAAAAAGGAATAATACTTTTAACTCTTATGTCTTATCTGTTACGTCTGTGACTGTAAGTTGGCCCCAGTGCTTTTGTGTGCCGGCGCAATTATTTTGACATAAAACAATAGAGAACACGATGTTCCATTTTTCTGGGTAATAGTTAATAAGTTGTATGGTTATGCTTTGCAAGAAAGAAAGGAGAGACATTCGTGGCTGTCGTTATTTTGATATCTAATAAGCCCTAAGCATTAATACATTAAGCATATTATTATTTGATAAGTTGAATAGACGTCTGAAGTGGATCCTGGTTCGTGCTTTAGGTGACCCATACTAAGTACATGATATATGCCTGCGCTCCAAATATGCCAACCATGTTCAATCATTTTTCTTTTCCTTTTCTAGATTCTTCATAGAAATTATAATGGCCTTCTGCAGTTTTTTCGACAAATCGAAACAAATGTTCTCGGTTCTCATACTCTCCATCTGAACTTTTACCTGGTGAGTTATGATAGTTGACCATTAGAAATTCTTGATTTTACCCCCATGGCATTCCTAGAGTCAAATACCATATATTCCAGCAAACCTTCTCCAGACTGTTTCTCACTTCCTTTCTCCTGGAAGTGTACAGCATTTGCTTTTCTGTCAGCCATTATCATTGGCTTTTCTGTCAACCATTATCATTTGCTTTTCTGTCAACCATTATCATTGGCACTGAGGACTCCACCTGTCTTTTCTTGTCAGCCATCATATTAAGCATAGAGGAATATATCAGTCACACACACAATAGAATCCATGCCTAAATCCACAAAATGCATATTCTTCCAGTGAGGGTGCTTTGTAAAAAATGCCCTTTGGTGTTAGATGAGCCACGTAAAAGGAATCTTTAATGTGTCTGTGTTAAGTATTAGGATGGCTTGTGCTATTATGCAGCGCATATCAGAGTTATTGATGATACCACTGATAACATGTCAGCAATGTTTTAGATAGCACGTATCAAAAGTGGGAGTGTTGTAGTTTTTTTTATCCATATAAGGTAGCAGATTTCAGCGATATAGATAGCAGAACATGCTCGGCCATAGTTAATATACATATATCAATTATTTGTTAAACCAGTTGAGCAAAATAACCAGTTTTTTTTATGGTTGCATATTCTGCGCATTTTATAATTCTTTAACTGTTGTTTTATAATACGTTGACTGTGGTTTCAAATGGAATACAGCTAAAACCTGTAACAAATGAATCAGACCAAGGTGCAACTAAGTTCCACTGCACAGTACTATATGATTTTAGTAAGCAGTGGCCACACAAGTAGTGGTGTCTACCTCATCTCTGCTATAACAGTCTATTTAAAAAAAAAACAATGCCTATTTTTGAGTTTCATTATTTCCTTTTTGAAATGTGCAGCATGGTTGATACTTGATAATACAGCATATCCCATCTTTGTTATATTTCTGACATCCTGGTTGATTGATAAGTGAGTCTGATGAACGATAGATCTTTTTAAGCTCCTGACCATCATTCTACCACTCATTACTGTCTTCTGTATGTCTTTTATGCATGCATGGAGAAGAAAGATGTGAACTGACAGGTTTCTAGAAAGTAGGGTCCCGAGGAGTTTTTTATCCTCAAGACCTAACTTCTCCATTGCCGTGTGAATTAGTTGCTCTGATCTTGAAAGGTTCCATTTCCCTCAGCACAAAGTTAAATACCATTTCCTTGGTGAGGGTCATGAGGCTGACCCAGATCCGGGGGGGGGGGGGGGGTGAGTCATGGATTGCTGTCCACTTTGTGGTGGGGACGGCCTCTCGCCAACTTGTTATATTGGCATGTATCCTGCTTTTGGAAGGCTTATTTTCAACAGTGAACACTGCTCTATTTTCAACTAATGGAGAGCCCAATCGGTTATCTGATTTTCTCATCCTGCTTCCATTGTTCTGTTTGAGTGTTTGTCGTTTGTGCTTATTTTATCTGTCTCTGTCACTTTGCTGTAGTCTCTGAGACTCTGACTAGCACCAAGAGCTCATCTTCCTCGCTTCTCTGGACGTGGCAGGATGTACTAAATTTAGGACTGATCAGTCATCATGCTTGTGATGATAACTTCCTTTTCCATGTTCATCAAGTGCACTACTTCAGTCAAGTCGTTTTCTAAGATATGTGCATCTTAGGAACCCTTTGGACCCTCCTTCATGCAGTAGGAAGAAGTAAAAATTCAGTTAACCTCTGTGATATTGATGCTTGTCTTCGTATGTCCATATGGCACTATGCCAGTTTATTCACTTGTCTGAACTTTGCAATCATGCAGGAAAACATTTTTTTAATGCTTTATTTTTGTTGGCAGAATTCATATTCAGCATCTTGACCATCAACAGTCTGAAGATAATAATTCATGTCGTATGATGATTGAGACCTCCGCAAGATGATGGACCAGACACTTCTTTTTCAGAAAGAATTGTTGATAAGCAATGCAAGTCTTCAGAACTTTTTACATCAGACTTCAGCTGGCTTCACTAGATGGTAGAAAAACCAGCGGTTATTACCGATAGCATGAACCCCGACTCTCTTTGAGTGCTCCAATCTCGGCCATGATGTAGATGTCTGCAGGCTGACGAGCCAGCCGATTATCCCAAAAGCATAAGGTGATAAGAAACATGGAATTTCACAGGTGATCCGGTGACGACAGCGGATGCCGATGGCAACACATGCAGGCGGAGCCGAAACCACCACTCGTTTCGCATGATTTGGTCCCGCCACACACGCGTTTGCGCCAGGTGAAGGAGGCTAGGGAGGGAGCCAAAGGTGGTGGTGGAGCTATCAAAAGCAGCATCCACTGGGCGACCCATGGACAGAAAACTAAAGGTTGCTTTGGCATGCTGCGCTGTGAGGTTAGCACACAATGAGCTCATGGCAACACTTGTCCTGCAGCGGGGGTAAGTGGAGGTCAGTTCACCCTATCCTTGACGTGCCTGGGCCATTAGGGAGACGAGAGGATGGGTGATGTTCTGTTTGTGGCTGTGATCCCGACATGTCGATGCCCTGGTTATAGTAAACTATGTGTGTGCTGGATTTGCTTGAGATGCATGCTGAATTCTGCTCGGGTTTGTTTTGCAGGTACGGCCGGATCGATATCTTTTTACGCCTGGATCCTAATGAAGTTGTTTATGGTGAACTGTGGTCAGTGTGGAAGAGTTCAGTCCAGGCTCAAGAGTCAGCCATCACCTACCAAATGTTAGGGCATGGCCCTGACATGAAACGTTTTATTAGCTTAATGCGAGCATAACACATGTAATTATAAGATAATATGATTGTCTGTTTCTTCTTGTTTTGCAATGATTTAGAAACCGCCCCTAGATCCGATAGTAGCACATTGTTACATCAACAGGGTTGAGATGTTGCTTTGTGCCTTGTGATATCATTGTGTACGTTCCAAATGACGCATGTTGCCGCATGTTGTTAAATAAATGTTGTTGATAGATCAATAGATAATCATGCATGTTAGTGGATGGTCGAGCAGGATTAATTATCTTGGTGCTGGTTGCGTATAGATTGAGCTGACCTGGTGGTTCATGCATTGTCAGCAAGATGATCTTCGTAATATGCAAGCCTTTATCTGTTTCTTCTTTCTTTTTTCTTTTTGTTTGGTATATTAATTATAACGAAATGTTGCCCCCTTCAATCATGTGAAACTGTAAATGCATCAAGCATCCACTGATGATCGAAGCAAGTAGTCTGGTTGGCCTAATTTTTAGGACAACGACCGGCGGTTCACTGACAGCGAGCAGACGAGAGAGTTGGGAGATGAATTCCTCCGGCGAGGCGACTATTACAAAAATTGGGCCTTATAGTGCCAGATTCTTGAGCTTGATTGAAATGCTCAGATGAGGTCATTTGTTTACATATAATGCTCTGCACGTGAGGAGCCCTATTGTAGATTGTTTTATTATTAACGTCAAAGTAGTAACCGAGTAAACTATTCAACTTCACTTGAGAACCGTCATTTATTTATTAGGGGAAATATTTAAAGAAAATGAAAATACATTCTTTTTTTAGAAAAGGAAATACAATCTATATAGGATTTTGAGGGTTGTAAACTGTATTCTCGGCCCAACAACTACAAACGGAAGAGCTGGTCCAATTTATCCATAGTTGGGCCGTATTCTTCGAGTTAGTTTAATGGGCCGCCCTATCTGGGCCACTAAACTATTTTTTGAATCAATTCATCACCCCTACAATTATTTCTGTCAATATGTCTAACTTACCACTTAATACAATTTGTTATTTTTATTTCTCCATGTACAAGTAAATTTTTAAACGAAAAATCTGTATATAAATAGTGGGTATCATAAACTATATTTAAATATATCCATTATAAATTTTCATCTTCATGTTTCACACAATTATATACCCCAAGTATCAATTAATTATTAGATGGCCTAGACTATCAAAATAATAAATTTAAAACTACCATAATGTATTTTAAGACATTTTATGATGTTCTTATCACTCTCAGGAAATTCTGAACTTGAAACTTGGTCCACTTGTGCATGGAGAGAAAAAAAATGTTATTAAGGGGTGAAGTGGACAATTTGACAGACATTGGGCCGAACAAATTTTAGGAAACTGCGCTGCAAGCATTGTTTCTGCATCGACACGACAACCACGCATTATTTTTGCTCCCTCCATTTTAATTTATAGGTCGTTTAACTTTTTTGACTCCAACTTTGACCATTTATTTTATTTATTATGTGAAATATCAAATGTTTTGTTATGACTTTCTTTATTAATAAAAAATCTTCAAAAATGACTTAAATTTGATAATGTTTGAACAAATTTTTGTAATAAGACGAGGGGTCAAACTTGGGGTAAAAAAGTTAAACGATTTATAATTTGAAATGGAGGAAGTATTTACTTAATTTGTCTTTGAACGAATCGAAATTGTTTGATGGTTTCTCTTGTCCTACCTAGTAGCATCTCCAGCAACGGTCAGGATTGAGTCATCAGGACTCAAGTAAAACAGTTAAGAATCTGCAAGCGGTAGGTAATAAAGAAGCTAAAATTGGTGCATTAGCACTGTACACATTATTCATTTGTTATTGATATGCATCAAACAGGAAATAATAAGCTGCATGTATATCTGCATGATGGACGCATGCATTAATTGCAGGGTTTATCAATATGGGCAGCAGCACTCCCATGGATTAACATTTTTGTTGCAGTAGCCGACATGCGGGGGGAAGCTGTGCTCCTGGCAAACTTTGTCGCAGTGATAGTTGGTGCAGTAAGGGGGGCCGTACGGAAAGCAGAACGGTGGCGGTGGCGCTGCCGGCGGCGTTGGTGGCAACCGGCGGTGGCTGCCGTATCCTGCAAACAAGTTGGTTGCTGGTCATCAGCCAATAATTCATCTGAAGGAATATTTATGTCTCAAATAGATAAGTGAAATATCTACCGTTCCCAGCCTGGCAGTATGGGAAGGTCCAAGGCGACATGATCACCAGAACCACGAAGAACGTCGTCAAGTACACGATGGTCTTGGCACAACTGCAGTTCTGTGCCATGAGGAGGATACTATATGCCTTGCTCTCTGATTTCATGGAATGTTTCCTTGTATCTCTGCTCTGCTCTGCTCCACCTCTGTGTCTCAATGTTCAAAGTGTTTATATATGAAGAGGAACATGAATCCAAATCCGATTGTAGACTCCAATAAAAAGAGGGCGTACCCAGTGCCGTAGGCTCCCGCACTGCGCGGGGTCTGGGGAAGGGATGTATGCGCACAGCCTTACCTGCACAAAGTGCAGAGGCTAGGGCTCGAACCCTGGACCTTCCGGTTACAGACGGTAAGGCACTACCGCTGCACCAGGGCCGCCCTTCGATTGTAGACTCCAATAACAATAAATATTTGGATACCTAGTTCAGATGTGCTGTATATTAAAATAAGAGTGATTTTACAATATAATAAATGGGTGTCGTTCATTAGGCTAAATCAATTCACCCTTAGAATTATTTGTATCATTATGTCCAACTTAAAACTTAATACAATTAGTTGTTTTTATTTCTCCGTGTGCAAGTAAATGTTTTAAGCTAAAACGTATAGAAATAGTGGATATCATAAACTATATTTAAAATATTTATTATAATTTATCATGTTCATATTTCACACAATTATATACCCCAAGTATTAATTGATTATTAGATGGCCTAGATTATTATCACAATAATAAAGAAAAAAATACCATAATGTTTTTAGCACATTTTATGATGTTCTTATTACTCTCAATTCAGAACTTGAAACTCGATCCACTTGTGCATGGCGAGAAAAAAATGACACATATCTTATTAAGGGGGTGAAGTGGACAATTGGACCTAGACATGGGAGTATGGGACCAAACAAAATTGCTTCTGATCTCATTTTATTCTTGCCCGTTTATTCATTCAAGTAAAAAATATTAAATACATGCAGAGGTCATACACCAAGTTCGCTCATGGAAGTACCTATCCCAGATCATCATAACACCACCATAATTATTCGCCTTCGCACCATCCTACACAGCGTCCCCGGGTCCATGTACCCACTCCCAGCCGCCTTCGTCGACGCCGGCACACCAACAAAGATCTTAGTGAACGGGTACACGGCCGTCCACTTTCCCCACTCACCGTCTATAAACCCGGCGACACAATATTATCCGTGCCATCATATAACCTAACATGTACACGCTCGAAGATGCCCGTGTCGAGGACCTCCTTGACACGCTCATCAGGGCAACAACTTTCCATCGTCGGCGCGGATGTTGTGCTTGGAAAGCTCGATGGCGAGGGTGTCGTGATGCTCAGCGGCGGTGGCGTGTTCCAAGAACATGTCCACGCCGTCAAGTCATGTGTCGCCGAAGGGGCGGTGAGGTTGCCATGCTGAAGTTGGTGTTCCAGAGGTGGTCGAAGAGATTCATATAATTTTATCTGTAAATTTAGGAATCTTACAACCTAGCTAGATTCAGAAAATTTTACTATCACAGCATGCTCCCCATAAGAGAGTAATCCTGAAATCCAAATTAACTTGGTTATTTTTACTATCCATACTGTGGATTCACAAAATAACTATTCAATATCCGATTCATATAATCTCAATAGATTGAAAGTTCAATCAGGGCCTATGTATGCAACCCAACTATGGAGACGGTCACACGTCAGTCGTCTTCACCATGTTATAGTCCTCAGCCGGCTCAGCGGTCTTTTGCTTCTTCACTTCTTCGTACGGTGCAGCAGTGAAGGATGCAAAGTAACTTTTTATATAGGGGTGGGCAAAAATTAACCGAAACCGATTAACCAAACCAAACCGAACCGATTTAACCGGTTACAATTCTCACGTTCTTCGGTGATCGGTGAATTCCTTGGTTACAGGGCACAGTTAACAGATGATGACCGATTTCACTGACAGCTCAACTCAGCAGAGCTCCTCAACGTCAGTCTGGCCCATACAACGTTCTTTCATGCGGCCCACCATAGGCCCATCATACTAAATAAAAACCCCACCAGTTCACCCACCACGGGAACCCTAGCAGCCGGCAGCCGCCCCTCCCATCTGTGCCGCGCCGTCGCAAGCAGCAACGGCAGCATCAGCCCTCAGCGTACAGCCGCCAGCCGCTGTCACCTTGGGCTCCCGAGCCTCCGCCGCCGACTGCTTGCCTACCGACCATCACCTGGTGTCCTGCCACTTCGCCGTCAGGCCCCTGGTGACTCACGGCTCACGCGGCCAGCAGCAGGCACTCCTGCATCGCTCACCCCATCTGCTGGAGCAGACCAGCAGAGCATTGTATCCTGTGATCGCCCAAATGGATTAAGGATGTTACAAATCAAGCACTCCCACCTATTTGCTCCGTTTCAGTTTTCAATTTCCTTATGCTTGGCCGATGGATGGTTTAGCTGCCTGTTGTTTGATGCCTTATGCTTGGCTGACTGGCGATTCATTTGCCTGTTGTCTTGTTGAGGTCGAGTTTTACATGTCCGTGTAAATATATTGCGGTTAACCGAACCGATTTCACCGAAACCGAACTTCGTCGGTTATCTATGTTCAGTTAAGAGTTAGCCATAACCAAAATTTTTGTTCACCGAATTAACGACCCGAATTAACCGCATTAACCGAATGCCCAGCCCTGTTTTTATATAACGTAGGTGGCTCCTATGTCACCAAGAACATATTAATACCTGAGCTTGTAATACCCTATCTCATTAGTGTTTTGGGTTGTGACTCATGTCTTGTTTTGATGAATTTAGTCCCACATAATCTAAGTAGGTTTGGCCCAACTCATAAACCTTTGTATTTCAAACATATCTCCTATGAATTAACCATTTTACAAAAATTAAAGATAAAAATGTAATTGAGGTGTAAGCGGGCCTGTTTCGAGTGAGGAGTTAAGCCGTAAAACAAATTTTGGAGCGGGGCGTTACATCCCCATCCGAGAAATATTGTTTGATTCCTGTCCAAAAACGCAGGAACTAATTTATCCCTACTGTATTAAAATCACTCTTAAGGATCTACGTTCCTCAATTCACGTTTCTCGATCCACCGATATGGAAACTTTGTGAGGTGCATGTGCCTCTCAGTCTCAACCAATATGTTCTGGCACTTCCAACGTTAATGACCTATGAAGCTTTCCTCCTTTAAAAACAGATGCCACTTCGAGTTTCAGTCAAGATGCTCTTCCCGCATCTCTCTGAGCAGCAGCTGCGGTCCTCAACAAAATTAGGGGAGTGTAAGTAGTAGCAACGACGATGAGGATAAAGCGTTTTGTACTAGGTGATTAACCCGGATGCTCTGATCAACAGGAAAGAATCCATCAAATGTTAATATGCCTTATTAAGAAGATGCTTCCTAGGTGTGTCAAGATGATGCTTCCTCGGGTTTCGGTCAAGATGCAATTCCCCCATATATCTCCGACTAGATGCAGTCCTTAACAAACATTTTGAGCGCTGACCCTCGAACAGATCGAGAACCCAGATTATTTGATTTCAACATTATTCATGATTAAAGTTTGGTCTCTCTGTAAGAACTGATATATGCAGATAGAGCAGAAGGTCAAGATGCAGTCATTAGCAAAGTTAGGAGCTCTGACTTTTGAACAGACGGAATATAATTTAGGAGTGCTCATAATTAAACAATGCTACAACTTCAAGGTCTGATCCTTATATATATATCCCCTCGAACCCCTCTAATCCGCAATGGAAATAATTCATCACAACTGGCCCCGAGTCTGATCCTGATTTACTCCCATATATTCCTAAATAGTTTGTCCCAAGGTAAACTATATATTTTTTTTGTTTTGATGAAATTCAAAGAAAAATATTCATATGCATATGACACTCAAACAAGTACACCATGAAAATGTATTCTATGATTTATCTGATGATATATATACTAACTTGGGGCATAAGTGTTGATATATTTTTATAAAAAAATGGTCAAATCAAAGGTTGTTTGAGTAGGACAAGCCTAGCTAGAAATAGTTACATTTTGGAACATAAGGAGCATTTTTGTTGGCAAGTTGCATTCTACTATATGCATGGTTCGATAAATGGAAGGTGTTTTAGTCTATTCCAAGTCAAATTTCTCTTATTTTGATAAAGTCTACAGAATGGTATTAACACTGATAACACCAATAACTATGCAGTGAAGACATATTTGCATTGATGCTGGATTAATCAGATTTCATCAAAGTTTAATGACATACTAAGAAGATGCTATCTCCATCAAGAATATGCTTCCTCGATTTGCCAACAAAAATATGATCTCTGACTCTCAAACAGATCTAGATCTGAGAGTACGATGGGAGCGTTAGGGCGTGATATCTCCGATCATGAGTTATCTGATGTCAACATTATTCTAGATCGAAGTTTTGTCTCACTCTAAGTGAAGATTTGTCTCACTCTAAATTCGACGGCAGATATAACAACAGGTCAAGATGCAGTCATTGACAAAATTAGGAGCTCTGACTTTTGAACTGATGGAATCTCGGAGTGCTCATATAAACAATTAATGTTGCAACTCCAGATTCTGATCCATGAGTTACTCCCTCCATTGTGGAGGCACGCACAATTTCTGCCATCATGTTTAGCTTACAAAAGAAGATCATACTTGCATATATTGCATGGTTGTGCATGCATGACGATGCCACAATGTAAGGCGTTTTAGTTTGCCCTAATTCACATTCCTCTTATTTTGATAAAGTATATAGGATGATATTAACATCAACAATGCCAATAAATACACAGTTATGGCATATTTCACGCTAGGTTTAATCAGTTTGATTTGACGTCAGAGATGCTGGTGTATTTTATATAAATTTGATCATTATTGGATTAGGACAAAACTAAAACACTAGGAGGTCTGAAATAGGGGAAAAAATCACTGCCTTTTGACTTTGGAAGTCGGCACGCCATGTTCCAGTTCTTTTTCTAGGCTGCATATGAGTTGGCGCTCCTTCATTGTGCTTTGTGCATGCATGCATGGCTGGTGAACCATCAGCTATCCGTCAGCTCTTGAGTCAGCTCGTTCTTCGCTCCCTCCCTATAAATAGAGCCCAGCACACTCTCGTCTCGGCACAACAGGCACACAAAGCACACACTTATATTAGCTCTAAAGCCACTAGCTCCTCCTCCTCCAGCCCACATCATCGATCGATCCAAACTTAACCAGCAAGCAGCAATGGCCGCAGCTGCAAGTATGATGTCCGTCGTCGTGCTCGTCGCGGCGCTGGTCGTCCTGTCATCCTGGTCCCCGGTGCAGGTAGCGGTGGGCCAGGTCCCACCTGTACCACCAACGGCGAACTCCGGGCAGGTGAACGCTTGCAACGGTAACTGCACGGTGGCATGCAATGCCGTCGGGAACGCGGCGTGCCCCGGCAGCTGCTTCGGCACCCCTCCGGCTAACCCACAGGTCTGCACCATCTGCAAGACAACGGCCAGCAACGAGTGCTTGCCGCAGTGTAACAACGCCTGCTACGGCAACCCAGATCCCTCCATCACCTCCTAGATCGACCAGGCGTCGTACACTATCACCGTCGTTCGTCGTCGCCGTCATCATCGTCGTCCTCTTTCAGAGTTAGTCTATCAGTGGTTCATGGAATAAAATCAAAGAGTATGTAGGCAGGCACGCAGCTCGCAGCTGCTGCCCTAGCTAGTTGTGGCCTGCATGCATATATCTTGTGTTGCTTGTAGCTTTCATTCCCATGCATTTCTTTTGTTTCCCTGCCATTTTAGTTTGAAAAATAATGTAGTGTAAGCCGCGTGCGCCTACCGGCGGCCATCCAGTAGTCTGTCGTTGTGTTGGGCTTAATTAGTTTGTTAAATCTAACATGTCGTCACTTTAATTTGTCTTCTCTGCTACTTATTACTACTACGTGATCGAGCTTGCATGCATACTATAATTAGTGTTGGGTGAAGTTTGGTTTACGGTTCAAGCGGAACACATGGAAGATTCCTTTATCGTGACCCTTCTGATCCCCGCATCTATCTCTCCTTGTGTTATTCTTGGTGGAATTCAATCCCGACCTTTTTCATCGATCGAGATCTTTGTGGGATGCTCACCATGTGCTAGTGAACGTTTGGTAGAAGGAAGCTTAGAAAGATTTGGAGGTGATTTCATCAATTTCTTAAAATTTGTCAGTAACTGAAATTTCTAGCGGACCATGTGGGATACTCACCATGTGTTTGTGCTAACCCAATAATAACTAAAGGAAATGAACGAGTCCGATGGATCGACTTGCATTGATAGGATAATTAATTACTAATATTCTGAGATCGATCCAGTGGAGGTTGAGTTGGGCAGATGCACACGCATTAAGGGCCTGTTTGGATCCCCTTAGCAAAAGCAAAAAAGAGTAAAAGTTTTGCCCCCAATAAAAACATGCAAAAATTTTGCTATTATGAGGTATTTGGATCCAATGGCAAATAGAAAAATGCATATTTAAAGCTCATTTCACCCTTCACGCCACCATCTCCTTCGTGCACAGGGACTGGGCGGCGTCTGTGAGGCACATGGAGTGGGCGTCGACGGCTACCTCATGCGGAGGCGCTGCGTCGGCCATTCCTGTAGCTTCGATGGAGGGCGTGGAGGAGCAGTAAGATGAATAATCAAACATGATGTCTGAAAATCTGAAAATCCTGCTGAACCTACATCTGGGTGAGGAGGGTCTACATAGTAGTGAGGAGGAAAGAAATAGGTTGAGCAGGACAGTTTTGAGCCGTCAATTTTTTAATCCAGTAGTGCAAAATCTAGGTGCGGAGGGTCTTAGTTTCAAAGAGATGAAAATTTATGTGTCAAGTTTACTTAGAAAATATTTTTGCAATAATTCGCACTTATTTCATATGCTTTTTATAAAAATATTGATCAAGCGACATATTGGACATCATCATCTAATCCATGCTCTAAACAAAAATAAAATCGGTAGTTCGGGAGGTGATTCATTTGGAATTGTGGCGCAATTATTGCTGTAGAGCGAGGAGGGCAAACATGTCATTTCGCGTATGGTGGAGACGCTTGTGGTGTCGTGAACCCGTGATCTCACCACTTTCCTTTCCCCATCCGCCCCTTCCCTTCTTCCTCCAGCCGGCACGCCGCCGCATCCAATCGCATCGCGAAGAAGCTCGCCGCCGCATCCAGTCGCATCGCGAAGAAGCTCGCCGCTTTCTCCTACTTCGGTGGCATGGGCCCAGTCCCCCGGGGGCGGAGGGGGCCCTCCTCGAGGCACCGTCGCGGTGCGCCGGCACGGAGCTGACGAAGCCCGCCGCCTCTCCGCCGCCGCCGCGCACCCCAGGGTGGATGGAGCCTCCTCTCCCGGCGCCGACCGGAGACGGCAGCTGGCTGATCCTCGACCGCTTCGTCCACTACAGCAGGAGGCATCGCGGGGTCGTCGAAGGGGACGCCACCACCTCCTCGCCCGCCGAGGACTGCGCCGGCCGCCATGTCCGCGTCTCCCTCAGGATCGCCGATCCCCCCGCGGTGTCCCGCCTCTACCTCCACTGTACGGACAGGCCGCAGATCGCCCTCCCCTTCACGGAGCCCGCCGCCATCGCCGCCCACCGCAACTCCATCCTCCTCCGCATGACCGTCCCCTTCGACGATTTCAGGTGGTGGCACGACACTCCCTCCTTCCCCACCGAGCACTTCGTCTACTCCTGCTCCTCCTCCTCGTCGCCGCCATCTCTGACTGCGCTCCCCCCTTGCTTCCACGGTGGCGGCAAAGACCGCGTGCTTGACAAGGCCGTCCGGCAGCACCGGAGCCAGCGGCAGCGTATCATGTTCGACGAAGATATGGGCATCCTCTGCCACGGCGACAATGGCGAGTTCACGGTGGCACATCTCGCCTGCCGTCGGAAGAAGCTCGAGCTCTGCTTGGTGCACCATCCGCTTTCTGCCAGCGGCGCTGCAATGGAATGGAGTGTTAAAGAGCTGAAGACCCCTCCAGACATGAAGATCGATCTCAAATCGTGGAGGAATGATGTCGTCATCCCCATCGGCAAATCCTTGTGCTGGGTTGACTACTACCAGGGCTTGCTGCTCGTCGATGTCCTTGCTGTTGGCGCCCAGAGCAAACCAAATCCTGAGCACCTCCATGGCATCCGGCTGCCAGCTCAGGCTCTCAAGCCTTGCCGCCTCTACGACGATGTTGGCGAACCTGACCCGTTTCGTCATGTCTGCGTCACTGACAATGGCATCATTAAGCTTGTCTGTGTTTTTGCCAACCATCCTCCTTCCGATGATGACTTCAAGATCATAACGTGGACTTTGGTTGACATCAACAAAGGCAGCTGGATTAAGGACGTGGACACCATCATGGTTGCTGATAAGTTCTTTGGTCTTTACGATGCTGCCCAGAGTTGCCTTCCATGAGTGAACCCAACGTTTCCTGTGATGAGCTTGGTTGACCCAGATGTCATCTGTTTCCTGCTCAAGAAAGAGGGCAGCAACCTTACCTGGATGGTTGAGGTCAACATGAGGAGCAAGGTGCTGCAGTCTAGTACCCTATATATCAACAAGGAAGAAGAAGGACATCCCTCTGAAAAGGATAGCATTCGCAGTTTCTTTGGTCACTACTTTATCCCCACAAAGTTCTCCTCTTACTTGAGTAAGGATGCCATCACAAGATAGTAATGTATCTCCTTTTTTCTCATTATTACCGCTGCTATTGTTTCTTGCTTGTGGCACTTTGCATAGTCTTAAAACTAGTTTTATTGTTCTGTTGAGCAGCATCTAGGGTACGTCCCAATCATGAAGTGATTGTTAAGTGGCTAGGTATTTAGCATACTCAGGCATCACCATGATTTCTGTGCTAAGTTATATGACTATCCAATATGTTAACAATGGTTTGACGATATGAATAGATTTTTCTGCTAACTCGCATTCTCAAACTTTAAGCCAATCTTATCATGGTTTAAAATCAATGCAGCACTATGCTGTATGAGGGCCAGCAGAAGTGCTGTTCAATTCACACTTTGTTTCATCATTACTCCAATTTATGTGTTCAGAACTTGTCAGTAGGTGTAGGCCTATACCATTTGTTTGGGATGCAAACCAAAACCAGAGCAGCCCATATAGAAAAAATTTACGACTCTCGCCTAAGTAACACCTTACCAATTAACTCAACCTACCCAAACCAAATGCACTTGTTTTCTGATCTTGGCCTCTTCTTTTGAAACTAACTTGATTTCATATGGTTTCCGATTCACTTGTTTCTTCTTTCAGCTCATTCATTTGTGTATCTATAGTCATATACACATTTGAATACTTACGTTCACGTAATCAATTTACTGCAGTAGGGACTAGGACACTAGGGAGCCTATGCCAATAAGTCAAGGTATACAATAGCTCATTTTGATCAGGAATGTCTAGATGCAGAAGAGACATTGTCAGTAGTCTTGAGATTGATCATGACGCTAAGAAACTGTCAGCCATTTTCCTAAAAACGAGGCAACTGCCTGGTAGTGCTAATTGAGGCAGGGGAGGTGAGACACCGGCTGTGGGCGGAGGAGCGAGAGGTTCCAGGAGAGCCGCCATGGCGGAGCTACGAGTAGAGAGCGAGGAGAGGGAGAGCTTGGTTTCTGTCGTATTTTTCGTGTGGGCTGAAGAAACAATATTTATTCCCCGCCAGAAGGGCCAATTACCGGTGTATAACTACAAGTTTTACAGCCCATCCTAGCAGTTTTTTGGATGTTGCTCAGAAAACTTGTGGGCTTTTATTTTACCCCAGTTTTGGACCCTACTGGACTTCCAAACATGCCCATATTTGTTTGAAAGCTAACTGATGCCTTTTCTTTTTTCTTTTTTTCGTGCAGTCGGAAACTAAGTGAAGGGATGCAGAGGGCTAAAGAGGAGAGAGCGATGCAAAAGGCTAAAGAGGAGAGAGCGATGCAGAAGGGTAAAGTCAAAGAAGAGCCGAAGGAGTAGTTTGCTAGATGGTTAACAGCCTTTTTGTCTAATGGGAGGGGGGACATCACTGGGGGTTGATGGTACCTTGAACATTGCACACGGCACAACTGTGACTTCGCCGCGTGTTTGAGAAACCATATCTGATACTCAACACTGTGACACGAGAGAAGCTTATTTGATACTATGCTGTGACACGAAAGCAGATTGTTTGGGTTTCGAACAGAACGTTCGTATTTGTGTTGTAATGTACCCTCCATGGAATTTTTGGAAGGCTAAGTTAACCTGTTGGAGAAATGCAATATGCATATGTGATCTTTGTATGCGAATGCACGCGTTCGTTGTATTACCTGGCCATCCCTTTTCGAGAGCAATTCAAAGTAGCGTGCAGGTAGGGGAAGTGCTTCTAACATTTAGGAGTATTCCATGGCTGCATTGCATCCTGGTGGTCCAAGGTTTCGTTGTGCAGCAAGCAGGACACATGGATTAACACTGAAGTGGTGTTTGTTTCGGCAAATTTGCCCCGTGGTTTCTTTACGTCGCAGCTGCTGCTGCTCTAGTTGTGGCCTGCATGCATATATATTGTGTTGCTTGTAGCTTTCATTCCCATGCATTTCTTTTGTTTCCCTGCCATTTTAGTTTGAAAAATAATGTAGTGTAAGCCATGTGCGCCTACCGGCGGCCATCCAGTAGTCTGTCGTTGCGTTGGGCCACTTTAATTTGTGTTCTCTGCTAGTACTTATTATCTACTACGTGATCGAGTTTGCATGCATATTGTCAAATATGGGGCATGCTTGGATACGGGGTGCCAATTTTTGGCACCCTCTTTTGGCCTCAAAATTTGGCCAAAGGATCCAAACATAGGGTGCCAAATAGGGGCAAAAGGTAATTAGCACACCCCAAAATTGTGGACATCAA
The DNA here is from genome assembly GCA_015342445.1 of Digitaria exilis. Taxonomy (NCBI): domain Eukaryota; kingdom Viridiplantae; phylum Streptophyta; class Magnoliopsida; order Poales; family Poaceae; genus Digitaria; species Digitaria exilis. The sequence goes on from JACEFO010002834.1 coordinate 158,102, forward strand.
TTGAGGCTCCAATTGGGGCTAAATTGGTGTGGGCCCCGCCCTAACAGGGATCCCCCAGCCGTACACGCTCCCGACGGCCGACGCCAGATCCGCTCGACGCCCCCTCGCGAAACACCTCCGACGCCTGCCTCCCGAAGCCGCCGCAGCCTCTCGAAGTCGCCGCCGCTTCCAGCACCTCTACCACCGCTTCTAGTCCCTGCGCCACCGGAGGGTGTTGAGGGAGGCAGCCCCTGCGGCCTGCGCCGCCGCCGGTGTGACCTTGCTCCTCCGCCGGATCGAGGGAGACGCAAGAGACCCCAATCCGTGCTCTCCGCCTGCAGCTCCACGCGGCGAGCTTTGTCCTGGGGCAGGGGAGGCCTCGTCCATAGCCGTGGAGCCAAGAGGGTGCGGTGCTCCTCCGCGCCGTCGCCACAGGGAGGCCTCGAGCTCCTCGACGCGCGACGCGCCCTGGCAGGGAGGCCTCGATCTCCTCGACGCGAGCTCCTCTTCCGGCATCACCGCCGCGACGCGCGCAGGGCCGGTCCTGTGATTTTGGAGGCCCTGGGCGAGTCTAAAATTGGAGGCCCCTAATATATTATCAGAAGTATTTTTTTTCAAATTACGAGGAAACCATCTAAGTTTTTATGTGTTCAACATGGTAGATTTTAGCATCTATGAAACAAAAGGTCCAGTTAAGAAAAAAATCTTACCAGCTACCATGAATAACTTGTAAGAAATTGCATCCCTAATGACTCCCTTGTACAATGAACAACGTCTCCACAAGACAATAAGCCAACTCTACTACAGATCTTTAGAATTTTTTGGGAATTGGGATATCATTTGTACATGAAAAAATAAAAGGACGAAGCAAGAAAAACACCATTCGAGAGCCTAATTAGTTGGGACTGGTCATGGATTCTTTCAACCCTTCCGCATTAGGCTGCAGGGAGGTAGCAAAGCAGAAATCCTAGGACTATCTCTTGGTGGCTTCGACAATACGTTTGGAAGATTGACCTCAAAAGCGTTGATGGGTTGATTGTTTTCGTCCACATGTGTTGGCTGACGCTGACCTGTTTTTTTACTTAATTGATGTAATGGAGCAATCTTTGAACCACATAGTACTCCGAGTAGACTACTAGAGGTATATATGGTTAGGGGCCCTGTGATTTGGGGGCCCTGGGCGGTCGCCCCGGCTGCCTACACTACAGGACCGGCCCTGGACGCGCGGCGCAGATCTGCACGTGAGCAGCGGTGGTGGAGAAGAGCGGGGGCGTCGGGAAGGCAAGGTGCAGGCGAGCGGTGCTGGACAGGGAAAGAGGAGAAAGGAGTGGGACCCACCTGCCATACGAGGCCATTTAGCCCATCATCCAAACATGTAGGGTCAAAAACTTTTGCTCACTCTTGCTCACAACTACTGTAGCATTGCTACAGTCCACGAATTTGGCCCCTATGCCAAAAGATCCAAACACGCCCATGGTGCAATTTCTTTGCGGATTTTCCTCTTCCCCTGTAATCTGGCTAAAGTAGTGTTGGTTAAAGTTGTCTTTACGGTTCAAGCGCAACACATGGAAGACTCCTTAATCGTGATCTGACTCTTCTGATCCCCACATCTATCTCTCCTTGTGTTATTCTTGGTAAAATTCAATCCCGACCATTTTTTATCGAGATCTTTGTGGGATGCTCACCATGTGTTAGTGAATGTAATATTCCAAACTGAAATATACTAAAACCAACGTAAAATATTCCAAACTGAAATATACTAAACCAACGTAATAAGCGAAGGGTGCATATCATTCATTGTTGTATTTGTAAAAGCGTCTGTACGTAAACCAACGCCAGTAAATTAAAGAGAAAAGTCTGTTTTCCACACTTCAACTATTACAAAAGTCTAATTTTCAACCTCAAACTACAAAACTAGATACTAAATGCCCTCTAACTATCCAAACCATGCAAAATTAGCCTTTGGGTGGTTTTGGACTTTATAGAAATAGCAAAAATATTAATTAAATTTTAAAAAACTATAAATAATTCATTTTGGACCCCAAAAATATGAAATCGGTGTCAAAAGTTCTCTTAAAATATAACCAACCTATTGGCATACTATTTAATATTATTTGGATATTATATGTTTATATTATTGATGTCTTATTGTTTCTCTAAAAATAATTAGAATAAAAATAAATAATATGCAAATAACTTCTACTGGTGCACCAACATATAGGACACATTTTTAGAGAAACCACCGGATTCATATTTTTGTAATTTAAAATAAATTAGTTGTGAATTTTTTAATATAAAATTATTTTTATTTTTTTTGGAAAATACAAAACCACCCAAACGGCCAAATTTGCACGGTTTGGATAGTTGGAGGATCTTTGGTGTCCGGTTTTGTAGTTGTGGGTTGAAAATCATACTTTTGTAATAGTTAGAGAGTGAAAAATAGACTTTTCCCTAAATTAAAAGGGCAGAGGTATATGGTAATACGTGTCAAACTTAAGCAGAGACAATGAAGCTAGTTATCGTTATGATCGATATTGTATAGTGTGGTGTGTGCTTCGTCAGCGAGACAGGTGGCAGTAGATCTCATTATTGTGTGTAAATTAATGGTGTGTTTATATTGTAGAAAAAAACACTGTAGCATAAGAAAAACACTGTAGTATTTGTTGGGAAACGTGTTTTGTGAGGGAGGAATAGTGAAAAGTTGGAATGAATAGTGAAAAGTTGGAATGAATAGTGAATAGTTGGGAATCTGAACATGGCCTGAACCTCGCTGGATCTAGCTAGTTAATAAACCATATATATACCAGTATATATGCCACACAGCTAGCCTAGCTTCCTTGCCTGCCTGCCTGCACCATATCAGTCATATATAGGAGTACGTAGCAAATCATAGATGCGCCCAAGTTTGCGGCGTCGTGCACATTGTATGCACGAGATGTGTCCGCGTGTACGGAATGCACTCCCGTATGTATACATATATCAGTATGTAGCCACGTCATTAGCACTTAGGGGTTGTATGCAGCCACGTCATTAGCACTTAGGGGCTGTTTGGATTCACGAGGCAAGAGCAAAAAGAGTAAAATTTTTACCCTCAAGAAAAAGATGAAAATTTTTTTGCCATTAGGGGTGCAAATGCAAAAACATTTACCCATTACCCACTTTTTGGGCCACTTTGGAGGCAAGAATTTTGCATTTACCCCTTTACATATGGGGTGTTTGGAGACAAATGACAAAAAAAAAAAGGTAAAATAGATGATATTTTCCCGTGGATCCAAACACCCCTTAGTCACACCAGGATGGGATGGGAAGCTGCAGAAGCATCAGCCATGCCCCATGCATGCCTGCTCAGATCATCAACCTGCCACGAGTCGACGCGCACTTTGTTTATTTTGAGGTATAATAAATTAAATTAATAAAGCAGAAACCGATTATTAATCGGAGACTGACAATACTAGTAGACCATTGGCCGCATGAGCAGCTAGCGTGGCATGCATCACCGTACGTAGCGTAGCGTACCTCCAGTTCGGGGGACACACCGCGCGCGCGCACGCCGGAGCTGCCTCTGCACTCGTGCGCCAGCCAGCACTGCTCTGCTGCTCACTCTCCGTCTCCTCTCAATCCAATCCTTGCACGCTGGCTGGCATGGCGGACGCCTTCAATTCATCATGAATTCTACCGTCGTGTAGTTCGACCTTCGAGCGAGCCGTCATGTCCTCTTCGGCCAGAACAGAACCCTGCCCATGCATGGCCAGAGATCGATGGTGGCGCACACTCAGTCAATGCTGACGCCATGGCAGTGGCAGCCAAGCATAATGAGATTCTTTCTTTAGTCCGATGGACCGATGGCAAGAGCTGAGATATGAACTGCGGTGCGATCATGGTACATGGTGCTTGGCTGCTTGTGTCGTGGATGGAATTTGCTATTCATGCAACGCAGCAAATACAGTAGAAAATGTGCATATCTTCCTTTCCTTTCTATCCTTTAGGTATTGTTCGGTTGCTCGGGTTTTACTCTCGAGCTGGAACATTTACATACATGGTTTGAGTGGTTCCATGCATGTTACACAAACCATGGGGTTTGGTTCCATGAAATCAGACTTATAGAAGGAAACTAGTCCTTTTTGGCATGGAACGGGGCTAAACCATACTGGGTTTCAAACCCTTCCATGCCTAACCGAACAGAAATTTTGGGTGGATTGGGATTGATTCCATACCCTTAGGCCTTGTTCGGCAACCCAGGAAGTGCTCCCAAGCTGGAATGGTTCCATGCATGGTTTAAGTGGTTCCATACATGTCACTCAAACCATGGGGTTTGGTTCCATGAGGTCAGATTCATGGAATGAAACTAGACCTTTTTGGCATGGAACGAGACCAAACCATGTTAGGTTTCAAACCCTTCCATGCCTAACCAAACAAATATTTTGGGTAGATTGGGATTGATTCCATACCGAGATATTCCATGTGATTTAAAGCTCATTCTATGCTATTCCATGCCAAAACGATTAAGGCCTTAGTGTTTTTTTTACCTTCCTTTTGTTATTTATTCTTTTTTTATTTATTTCAGTGCGAGTCCTATGTACTGCAGCAACTACCGAAGTATATTTGAGTGCGAGCACCATGTACTGTACTACATCAGTAGTACAGTATAACATGCAGCAACTACAGTATGTATATTTGTGAGTGCAAGTCCCATGTACTGTACTGATGTAATACAGTAGAAAATGCAGCAACTACAATATGTATTTTTTTATTGCGAGTCTCATGTACTGTACTGATGTAATACAGTAGAGGACTTTTTTTTTAGAGAGAATACAGTAGAGGACCTAGTAGGAAGGAGGGAAAGGAATGGAATTCCCATCTTCGGCTCTCCTCTTGCTATCTTGCAGGCTGGGGGCAGCAGCAACAGTTGAACAGTATCACAGATATCCACTGTCTCTGAACCAACCTTTAGGCACTCCACAATGTGTACCATGAGTGATGCCTATATACTATGGGTGTAGAGTCCTAATGGACTAAACAACCCTGTCGGGTCATTCTATGAGCCGGCCCAAATACAAGACTTGACGTACAAGACAAGGATTAGTCCTAGTCGGTTAGAGGTAGGGACCCTATTCATCGCATCTCATCTATACAAGACACATCATACAGGACGTAGGGTATTACGCATATTGCGGCCTGAACCTGTCTAAAATTGTCTCTTGTCACCTTCGGCTCTAGATTCTCGACGACTTCTCCTTAAACCCTTCTCTCGGGGCATCCCCTCGAGAACCTAGTCAGCATAAATCGCCGATACTTTGGCGCCGTCCGTGGGATCTACTCGTCGAGAACTCATTAAAGAGTTGATGGCATCCTTCAGCGCCTCCATCTTTACCAAGTTCGAAGCAGGCGCTACTTTCATCTTCGGTTTCTGGCTTTGCATCGCAAACCAGGACGGCAAGCTCCAACATGAACTGCGCGACGAGGCGGTTACGTCAGCTCCGCCACCCGTGCAGATCATGCCGCGAGGATCGCGGAAAACTCCAAACTCCGATACGATCTTCGGATCGTACCCCAATCGGAGGAGTACATGGCGCCAGAAGCAGATTCAAGCTCGGGCCGATCACGTCGACCCGGCCCTGGTCAAGCGGCAGGATCGATCCACGTGTCCACGACTCTCTGGCGGACTCCAGATTACCTCTGACTTCCACCAGGGTTCAACAATCAGGACCGTGACAACAACCCCACAGGCAACGAGGAACTCCAATTCTAGTTCCCGTGGGACGAAGACTTCACCGCGTAGATCGCGCGCGCCTCAGTTTCCCTTTGGGCTACCGAACTCAACCGCGACCTACCAGAAGCATCTGACGAAGAAGCCTCATCAACTTCGCCAGACCAACTCAGATCTTGTCATGACCACAACTCCCTCGGGGGTTATCGTCCATTGGCCTGACATAGATCCTGTTGTTGCTCTTCATGAAGCAAATGTACCTTCCACGGTACGGAATATTCTCCCTCTGCTTCCCTTCTAGGAAGGCAGAAAACTTTCTGTTATCACGGATAACAGACAAACCGGGCCTAACAACCCCGGTCGCCAGTACTGTGTCATCCTCAACGACCACAGCGACGACGAAGTTGTCTCCGACGACGCCCCGACAGTGGATGGAGAAACAGACGGAGACCAAGAGCTCCGTATCAAGCGAAACCGCAACCGTGCCCTCAAACGTCGTTACATTCAGATAAAAAATCTCAATGCTGAGTTCGACAAAGAAGGCATATTCAAATCGCCTGCGGCCAACATTATGTTCGCGGTTAGCGTCTTTGAGGGGTTCCAAGCTACCCCTGATATCAATCTCACCAAGGCTCGCCTAGAAGCCGCAGCAGCCATGGTTGATCGTCTGGATGGAGGTCGCTCCGCCTCTAAGAGCAAGAGTTCTTCGCACCACCGAACACCGTCAGCTAGGCGTCAGAGCAGCCATTACGGTAGCTCCGCCGCAAAAACAAAGGACATGACCAGGCCCGGCGAGGAACCCCACAGGCCTCGCGAGGAACCCCCCAGGCCCCACGGGGAACCTCCCAGACGTCGCGAAGAACCCCGTCCAGCTCGTTCTCACATCTCCCAGGACGATGCCCGCAATGATATCATCTGGATCCAAGAGGGGAGAGCTACATCCCATGTCGCGGATTCCGCGGGAGGATACGACATCCCCAATCCTGACGCCCTGCCATGCTATACACGCGCCATCCGCGTCAGCTCCTCCCCTCGAAAGTCCAGGCCGTCAGGCGTCACCAACTTCGATGGAAGGCAAGACCCCAACATCTGGCTGCGAAGATATTCTTCGGCAATTGAGGCAGCGGGAGGCGATGACATCTCCAAGATGTTGTACTTCCCTGTCGCGATGGAGCGAGGTCCACTCACCTGGCTTGAATCCCTCCGCCCAGACTCTATCGACAGCTGGCACGCGCTCAAGAAGGCTTTTATCTCCAACTACCAGGGTTCTTTCGAGCGCCCTGGCAGCAAATATGAACTTCGAGCGTGTAAGCAGAAGCCAGACGAGTCCCTGCGCGACTACAACCGGCGATTCTTTGCCATAAAAGCATCCTGCGTTCCCATCCCCGACTCGGAAGTCATCGACTACTTTCAAGAAGGGATGACTGATCGCAGTCTTTTTCGTGACTTCGGTCACAATCGTCCTCACGACCTAGAGGAATTTCGCACGATGGTGGCCAACTGGATGGACACCGACGATCAAGAACGGGAGCGTTACCGCAAACGCTCCGTCAACACTGGTCGAGGGCATCAGGAAGACAACAAGGATCAGCCGCGCGACTCCTTCAAGCGTAACGGCAACAACCCACGAAAGCGACCAAACAACACGGTCGCAACCGTCCAGACCGTTCGCGCCGCTCAGTCTGCGCAACAAAGAAGGGAAGAAGCGCTGCCCCTACCATCCAGATAGCAAGCACACCATGGGCGAATGCTGGCTCCTACTGGAAACATTTAGCAAGCCCACCAAGAAAAAGAAGACGGATGGAGACGGAGAAGACAAACACGACAATGGACATGGCGGTTTCCCAGATGTCACCAATACTGTCAATGTCATCTTCGGAGGCATGTCAGTCATCGACACCTCGCGCAACCGCAAAAATGCACGGCGCGAGGCCTATGCTGCCGAACCAGCGGTGGTCAGACACCCCCATCACTTGGTCGCAAAACCTAGATCTATTTCGCAAAAGGCGTGCGGATACAAGGGAGGTGAACGGTTTATATTGACTCTTCGAATCGTTACTTCGGTACTTTTCAATTTTGGTCCTTCCTTGATCCTATATTTGAATTCGTTCAAATTTAGACTCAGGGGTTGTGGGAATATTTTCAAGAAATATATTTTTGAAATTTTTTGGCTTCAATTGATAAATTCATAAGGAGTTCTAAAAGACCTCGGACTTCTTCGAAAATTGATTCTCTTTGGGTTCGGACTTCGAAAGAGTCTCGAATTTCTTCTTCAAAGATAAACGAGGCTCGGGGGCTGCCCAATTGGGTGCACCTAGTCGGTGCGCACCAATCCGAACTTCAAAAAGATTTATGAGCACTTCATTACCTATTGGATAGCATGGTTGCAACTTCCAAAAGCAAAGAACCTTGTGGGCTTTGAACAACCCTGGCGGGTCTCAAAAAACTATGTATTTTTAACAGTGATGTTCTTCAGGAGATAAGGTGCTCGGAGGCTTGTGGGTGTAGAGTCCTAATGGACTAAACAACCCTGGCGGGTCATCCTATGGGCCAGCCCAAGTACAAGACTTGACGTACAAGACAAGGATTAGTCCTAGTCGGTTAGGATAAGCTATATTAGGAAATTAGAGATAAACTTGTAAAAGTTTTCTAACCTTATACGATTTTCATGTAACCCTATCCCTCGGCATATATTAGGGGAGATAGAGACCCTATTCATCGCATCTCATCTATACAAGACACATCATACAGGACGTAGGGTATTACGCATATTGCGGCCTGAACCTGCCTAAATTGTCTCTTGTCACCTTTGGCTCTAGATTCTCGACGACTTCTCCTTAAACCCTTCTTTCGGGGCATCCCCTCAAGAACCTAGTCAACATAAATCGCCGACATATACTCTCTCTCTATTTTAGGCTTCACTTCCCACACTACAGCTATGTTTCTTGAGTGGTGCCAGCGCTTAAAGATTCGGGAGCAGTGAATGTTTAGGCTTCGGTGCCTTCTCTGTAAAAAAATTCTCGTGCTGCAGTATGTGAGAGGAGAAGCAATGATTACTGGTACAAAGGGCACAACGGAAATACTAGTTTATTTTAGATATGGGCCATACGCTGTAGATAGCTTCACTATCAAGTTTGACCGGTGCCTATTTTTCCACTGTAGAGTCATCTTTTTTCTGGCTTCACTGTCACACTGTGTCACCCGCAGCGTGCATTAGGAAAACCAGGCTCCAAACGTCATACATGAACGACGCTTGATTCTTCAAATTTTATGCAGCGTGCTATCCTCGATGGTGGTCCTATCAGCAAATAAACAATACAATAGAAAATACATCTTGCAGTGATAGGACATCTTACGTGCCTCGGTGACCTGAGTTGAGCAATCGGATCATTTTTTATTCTCGAGGAAACTACGCTCAAATTTTACGTTCAACAGGCTGCAACGTGTGTTCCAATGCTCAGATAGGAATAGGAGAGAGAAACTTTAACAATCGGAAAATTAGGCTATGTTTAGTTGCAAAAGATCTTTTCAACTTTTCTATTCATCTCTCTCAGAAAACATGTTTTTCAGAAAAATTTCCCTTCAACTCCCTTCAACTTTCCTATTCATCCCTCTCACAAAACACGCTTCCCAAAAAAATTCTTTTCTACTCCAATCAACTTATGTGTTTAGATTGGGGAAAGATTCCCCAAAAATACACTGTTAAAAGAAAAACACTGTAGATGAATAGTGTTCTGTGAGTAGAAGAGGTGAGATGAATAGTGAAAAGTTGGATGAATAGTGAAAAGTTGAGGAATCTTTTGGGAACTAAACGAGGCCTAGAGCAGTGATACACCGTGGTGACTTTTGGGCATTCGCACACAGCTCACAAGACAACAAAACCTACAACTGCAGGCTTGCAGCAAGCTGTAGCTAGCCCTGCGCAAAGCGAGACAGGACAGGACATCATATGAGATAAGATATCTGGCTGATGAATGATGATGGTCTTCTCCATCGATGCACGCAACGCCCCCATATACAGTGGCTTGAAGTGATGCTACAAAGGAAGAAAGAGTATTTTAGCTTCACTCACAACACTGCAGATACCAAGCTAAGGTGATGCTATAAAATGTAGGGTGTGTTTAGATTGTAGGAAAAAATACTGTAGCATTAGAAAAACACTGTAGCATTCGTTGGAAAACGTGTTTTGTGAGGGGGAATAGTGAAAAGTTGAAATGAATAGTAAAAGATTGTAATAAATAGTGAAAAGTTGGAAATCTGAAAATAGCCTTAGGAGCTATGCATGTACACGAGCGATGCCCAACGATTAAAAGAAATAAAAAAAGCCGGCCGTCTAGTGCATTTGCTCTTCCACATGCATTTAATGAATTTACTATTTATCTGTTTTTAGCTCACGACGCAACAATGATGCTTGCCATTACAGCTTCACAAGAGTGATGTCCGTTTTTTATGTACGAGATCCAAAAATTTTTAGGCATGACTCCATACTGTAGAAGTCTGTGCCAAACTTAACCTCCAAGTTAAAACTCCAAGCAAGCAAGCTTTTAATTAGCAAAAAAATTATGAAAACATGACCGTTGATATCTTTAGAAATAGATTTTGCTCTAGACATAAGGAAAATCTTACGTTGCAAATTGGCTTACACTACTGTACGCAGTTGTTGGCTTACACTACTGTAGGCAGTTGCCAAAATTGGCAGCATGTACACTAAGGGTCTGTTCAGACTGTAGGAAAAAACACTGTAGCATAAGAAAAACACGGTAGCATTCGTTGGGAAACGTGTTTTGTGAGAGAGGAATAGTAAAAGTTGGAATGAATAGTGAAAAGTTGAAATGAATAAAGAATAGTTAGGAATTTGAACATGGCCTAAGGCCTTGTTTAGTTGGAGAAGTTAGGGAAAATTAGAGCTGTGAATAGTGCATTGGTAAGCGTGTCTGTGAGAGAAGATGTGACTCGATGTGACTAGAAAGTTGGCGAACTAAATAAGATAGCGCCCTCTCTCTCACCACACGGAAAATATATGATATTTTCCAACAACAATAATAGTATCAACTATTAGTAAATAATACATTTTTTTCAAATTATATTTCGTTTGAAAAACTTTAAATTGGATCGTTTGTCTTATTCAAAGGTTTATAAAAGCATTACTAAATTTAAATCATCTTGAAAAACTTTTATTAATAAAATAAGCTATAAAATGATATGTGCATGTTTCAAACGTTTGAATAAGACAGATGGGTAAACTTAGCTTTTCGAAACGGAAAGTGTAATAGCTAAGATCAGGAGACAAAAGTAGGTAGTGCACCAAACCAATTTAAACATTACTTTGAGAGTAACTGTAATGATACTTGGGAGGTGTTTGGTTGTTGCAATAGTAATACAAACGTAAAGGAAAATAAGATTACACGGTAATGGGTGGTGGAATGGGTGATCACTCTCTTTGTTTGGTTGCACAACGATAACGTTTTTAGACAGCAACATTGTTGGGAGCATGTTGATTACAGTAGAGGAGGAGGGGTAAAACCTTGTATAGATAACGGATTCAATTGCAGCGTCAACTGATTTCATAAGAATGCTCATAACGTGATGTGTTACCTTTGTAATCAAATTAACAATTGAGCGAACCAAACACAAACACACGGACCGGTTGGTTCATCGGTTGGACCTCTGAATCGAATCAGGAGCTGGACCGCTGAACCGTTCGGTTCAATGGTTCACCCCCCCAACTTTTGGGTCATTCATTCCACCCAGCTCTGATAGATGCAAAAGACAACAAAGAGAGCCAGGCTTTCCTGCTGCACACAGGACTACAGGAGTAGGAGTACTGGACAGGACAGGAGCTTTACCACCGCTGAACCGCGTGACACAGACAAAGAGGCTAGGAGGTGGGGTGGGAGACGAGCCCGAGGGAGCAACAAGGAAGCAGCCTCCGCACCGGCAAGGCGAGAGCTTAGTGCAGTGTTGGCGAGAATGGCGGCTGAAGGTGAGCGAAGGGAGGGGCCGGAGATGGCGCGCGACTCGGTGGCGCCGTGGCACGCCGCGGTCGTTCTAGCGCCGGGGCAGCTCCTCCTTCGCCTTCGTGGCGCCTCTCGCGCGGTGGTGCTGGGCGCTGCAGCACCTCGCCACCTCGGCGAAGAGGTGTCCCTGCTTCGACGACGAGCCCTGCCCGACGAGGAAGAACAAGTCGACGCCGATCAACGCGCCGTTGCCCAGCAGGCACTTGCGCCAACCGCGGCCGAGGTACTTGCACAGCGTCAGCTTCTTGGACTATTTTTTGGTCTGCTGGCCTATCTTGGTGGTGATCCTGTTTGTGAACGCTGTTCTTCCCTCAGTCATTTTTATGAGGGATTTCCTCCTTTGCCTTTGGTCTGCTTTGCCTTGCCGTTCTTCCTATGTAATCTTTTTTCTTTTCCATCACCCCTAGCTTGTTTTCCAACATTTCGATTATCAGGGTTCTAGTGAAGAAACGGCCAGGCCTGACACTGCCCTGCTCCTCGCATCATCATCAGCAGTACCAGATTTCAGCAAGGAGGCCTTGCGACGGCCCTGTAAGACCTCAGGCACACAAGAGCTAAGGTGTCCTTGCCTGAAACTACCCTCTATTTACCGTTAAATCATACAGTACCGTACTTCTTCGTTCCCCTCCCCCCCACCCCCCCCTCTTTTTTTTTCTTACATATGATCTTAGTTAGCATTAAAGAATGTCAAAGTGACTTCCCTGCTTGCGCTTGAGGTTGCTAATGATGAGTGGATTTCGATTGAAATCATTCAAATGTTTTGTGCACTAGCTAATCGTATCATTTATCTTCTTTTAATTCAGAGATCAAGTTATGTCGTCAATGGGAAACTCAACTGTAGACGATCTCTCTTATCTGCAAGTAAGGGTTCGTCACTATACTCATCCATTGTCTGATAGATGATCTCTATAGGACTGAATGCATATTTCTTTTGACACGAAATCGCCACCATTTCTGTGTAGGATCCCAAAGCAGTAAGGCTGGCAGAAAAATCCAGAGAGATTTGGGAGGTGCCTTGCAGATCGACCAATGCTGACAGCCACCAGATTGGTGATTCCAATGACAGTGATGGCTTGGTGATACCTGTTTTCTTGAAGTATGCTTCTGGGCAGCTAGCCTTGTCAGTTAATCTAAATCAACCTTCACAACATTTGATGCACCTGTACGAACAAAAGACAAGAATGAAACTTGATGACTGCCAGTATTTGTCTATGGGAGGAAGACACTTGAACCTGATCACACACTTCTGTTTCATGGGTTAGAGCGCAACACTACGGTTCATCTATGTACCAGGCTACTCGGAGGAAAGTAAGTAATTAAATATAAATACTGTCTAAAACAGGAGTAATAGGAGCATTGATTGTAAAAGTGCTCTTTGTGCTCTTGTTTCACTACTATTGATTAAGTTTAACATTTCAGGTCTACTACCCTTAAACAGTATGTCGATGATAATAGCAGCACATTTATTGTAGAGGTTACCCTCCCAAATGAAAAGACTTCACTACAGATGACTGAGAAAGGGTGCCAATTTCTATCATCATGGGTGAAATGTTTTACAACAGCATTTTCTAGGGGCCAGAGTTGGAATGGTAATTTCACATTGGAGAGTTTCAATATTCTGAAGGGCATATTCGGTACGGCAAATTGCCCCAAGGCCCCTGCCTACCTGTTTCAATGGCAAATGATTTGACTTTGTTTATTGAGTGTTTGGAACAGATCTTATGCCGTGACAATCCAAATTTGATATCAAATTATCCACCGTACCTGGAACATTTTATAACGTTCACTAACAATCTTGCGTCTCGACTGTCTGCCACACATGCATTCTCAAGTGAGGATAAATTATTTCTTGAGACACATGTCTGTTGCATGACCAGTTATGCTAGACAAAGGCTGATATTTGAGTTGTTTCGTAAGTATGAAGGCCGAGATTTTAATGAGGCCCCTCTCTGGGATAAAGCAATAGATAGTGCTAGCTGCACAAAAACTTGGAAAGATGCTCTGCCTGCCGAAACACATTTTTTCAGGATTGCATTGATCAGGGAAGAAAGAAAGGTGTGAAATATACCAATTCTAAGGCTTCAGCCTTTGTATTCATTAAAGACATAGTCTTGCATGCTGCAGATCATGAAACTGTAAGTTGACCGTTATCTCTAACTTTCTAAGAGTAGTATTTTTTTTATATATTCCATCGTGCTCAGCATGCTGTAGATCTTTGGGATTGTGGGGATCAATTGGAGGAAATGAGTGGTAGCAATGTGGTAGTTTACTGCCCAAATAGAACTTGGGGTAGTAGGATCACTTCTCAGCATGTTTCACGTGGATTATCCTTTTTCCTAAAACAGAAAAGGTGGGTTGGTGAGTAATTTGCTCCTTCAAATGGCTTGGGCTCACTACCACGTTAGCGATCTTGTTGGTACTAGACATGAAAATGGTGGCAGTATGTTAGATTCTAACAATCATGGACTGAGCTGCCCCAACAGTCCACGAGTATCAAGAATCAAAATCTGAACTAACTACCACAAACAGTAATTTCTCAGCAGGGCTGGGCCGAGTTTGTTTATTTCTTTCCTTATTAAAAACAGAAAGGTGAGTTGAGGAATACTTGTGACATCATGTGGCTTGAGTTAATTGTCATGTAAGCTTCATGTTAGTCATATAAAACATTAGTTTGAGCAATTAGGATTTCAAGTACAATCTATTTTTATTTCAACCTTGTTGCTATTTTTTTCCAGCAAAATGATAAGACGCCGCAGCTAGGTGACGGACTTGAATTAATGATACCTGCTTACTTAAAGGATTTTCTTCCAACCATCATCCTGAATCTGATTGAGAAGAAAGTTGACATCAGTGCAGAGTATGTTCATCTGAACTTCTCATCTTTAAGCTAATTTCAAGAAGAAAATTCTTAAAATTTTATTACTTGCAGGCTGTTAGAAGCTATTAAATGTGCCTGCAGGATATGCGATTCTTCATCCTAGGTATCCCTTATATTCTTTTAAATTTATACTAAATAGTGTTCGTATATTCTGGGATTTAAAATCTAGTATACATTTGCAGAAAACCTGTAATCAGCAATATTTTTTTAACCCTACTCCATGTGGTAGTGTTGTTATTTGAATACCTTCCTGCGGGGATTGAGTTTGTCAGCTCTGCTTTGATCAATTTGGGGATTTTCTCGGAACACGTTTAGCTTCATCCCTGCCAAATCTTGTATCAAATGCAATTTGGTGCTTGCTGTTCAAAGTGGTACTAGTACATCGGATTGAAATGGACCGAATGTGTTGCTTTTTCTAATAGGTTAGCATTCCATAGGTGGGGAGGCAAAAGGAACTTAAATTCAGTTTGAAATCAAACAACTCTTATGTGTGGAGCTTGGGGCCTGCCTCCAGAAAAATGATGCATTGTAAGTCCACGGTTAGATAAAAATCCAACAACGTACAAGAGTTCCTTAGGTGCACAACATAATGACTAAGTGCAGCCAATTACTACTTGTCGAATAGGAAAAAATGATAGCTTTGCACAAAGTTGGTGTGTCTTGTGATTTGTCACCTAGTTTGTAGTAATTTGATTATTTCCACACTAGCCCTGTAATGGCATTTGTTTCTTCCCCCCTTTCCCAAAATGACTGCCATTTTGCCCCTGTCTCGTTTTCACTACTACCTGGTTTTGTTCGGCAAAGTCTGGCATTTAACTTTATATTTGCTAATGTGATGTATGCCGATTTTGTCTTTCCAAATGTTTACCAAATAGAGCCTATTTGTCCTAGGCGACAATTAACTCAGGCGAAGTTTACATATTAGGAATTAATCATGTCTTGAAAGGGTTGATGTTTACCCAATCCTTTATTTTGTGACAACTCATCAACAACTAGCAACCAACTTTGTGTGGAAATGCTCTGAAAAATCAGTTTTCTGAGAGCAACTTTCTTTGTTTCACATCATCAGTTTTCTGATCCTTTTATATGTTTCTGGGACTATGATAAGCGAGAAAGGATAGAATAAGTATAGAAGCCTTTTAGCGAAGGAATATGTAGTCTTGGATTAACCTAGTCAATGTTTTTATTTATTACTTCCATTCTTTGCCACGGATTTGTGACACTGAGGAGTGAACACGGCAATGCTTCCCTAGAAATGGTATGTCGAAGGGCAATATGAGCCAATCTCGACGTGCTCGTGTGTGGGCTATCCGGCTATGCTGCGAGCTGGTGAGGGGATACAGACATAGAGTTCACCCCAGCACTTCTTTGCTATTCTATTGCTTTCCATGGGGATACAGTTACCCCTGCACCTCTTTGCTATTCTCTTGCTTTCCACAAACACCCATGAGCTTCTGATATGGATAGTGATTGGAGAAATAAGGTTGCATCTTACAATGGAAAGTTGCTTTCTTGTTCTTCATCTGTGGATTTCAGTTTTCCGTTCATTTCACTTAAGCAATTTTTATATCCAAGGAGAAAAACACAATGGCTTTTGTTTCCTGAGGCTTTCCTGGAAACCTGCTTATATATCTTCGAATTAATAGAAGAGGAGTTACTCAATCTAGAAACCAGCAACACATCAGAAAAAGAGCATTGATACCACAACAGGTCTAG
Organism: Digitaria exilis; assembly: GCA_015342445.1. Taxonomy (NCBI): domain Eukaryota; kingdom Viridiplantae; phylum Streptophyta; class Magnoliopsida; order Poales; family Poaceae; genus Digitaria; species Digitaria exilis. The sequence continues at coordinate 174,399 of JACEFO010002834.1, forward strand.
TGACAGCAGGAGCAACTCCTACCAACAAAACACGTACTATAGGAATAATTTATCAAGGCAGCTTACCCCCACCACTTTCTTCCTAAGCCATCATCCTTGTTGACCTCAGTGACAACCTGTGAAAAATGCTTGAAATAGTTGTTATGGACTCCTCCAACCAAACATGGTAATTAATTATTGATCAGCCGAATTTTGTAGGAATTGAATCTGAATTGAAGAGAAACAAGCCATCCTTGATTTATCATCATAATGGTTTATCAAATTTGTTCATTTGTTGGATGTTCCTCACCTATTAGTATTTTTTTTATTAATCTTTTTATTCAAATTCAATTTGAAGTATTCACTGGAGAACATGGATTTCTGAGAATATTCTGTTGCATTTGTTGATCGGTGTAATAATAGGTTACAATAATTTGATGGCTTGGTTTTATCTTTATGGATTCTTTTGTATCTAAGAATTGAATATAGAGATAATGCAAGGGAACAATTCAACTAATGACATTAACATTTCTTATTTCATTCTTTTTTGTTAATAAGGAATCCTTTATTGGAGTGAAATAATATTTTTGTTTCACTCATATAAGAACAAAATTGAGCTGATAAACTGAACTTGCATAAACAACGCCAGAGTTGCAATGCATATACCAGGCGTTAGGTCTGATTCTTGCAGGATTTTGTTACTATTGGCAACATTCTGAATTTTTATATGGAAAGCACCATTTTTTTTATGCTACCTACTGATATAATGCCTCAGTTTCATCAATGAAGATATGATGCTGTTAAGATTTGCATGCCACTGACTGAGGCTCTGTTTTTATCATTGCAGATAGATCTAAGGCTTGACCCTACAGCTCCAGGAGAGGTGCTGCCATAATTGCTCTATATGTGATTGATGCCATACCTCTTGTAGTGCAATTAAATGTAACGACTATGCTTATTCGTTTTTAGAATTGTGTAATTTAATCTACTTTATGCTACATTCCTATATCGATGTGAGACCGATGCATGCATTATTTGTGCCTCTGATTCTCTTCTGTCCAAGCAGTACATATTATTATTGACTACAGATAGTGAGCTGGCTTGCTACTTGGAACCAGTAACGTTGACAATTTCTTTTTTTTAGCATGTTTTCAATTCAACGAACCGATTTGTCTCTTGCCTCCCCAGGTGCCGTGTCTGACGATCGACGGCGCGCTGGAGGCAGGGGCGCAACGAGAGGTAGTGGAAGGTTTAGGGCAGGATTTGTAACTCTAGTCTCGTGATACCATGTAGGATATATAATAGAATTGAGTCTAATAGATGTATGTATTGTATTGAGGTCTCGGTCGGTATATATAGAAATACATGGCTTGGGGGTAAGGAACCTCACCGGATACATATTGCAGTCTACGATATGGCTATCTAAACTACAAAACTATATCTAACAGGATGCTGTCAAGCGGAATTGTGGATACAGAGCTATGTTCCCGTTGATTCCCGTGGCAGCGCCCTCTCTATGGCGGATCGATCTAATCCGCCGGTGTCCTGCGTCAGCAGCAAGCAGATTGATTTGTACCTCGTCAACCACCATAGAAGTCATCGTCGACAACCCCGACCTACGCTGTTGTGGTGGCAAGCGCAGTCTCCCTGCGACGCCCGTGCAACCCCGTGGTACCATGGTGGCAGCAAGGCCTCTGCGTCGGGCGTCCAACTCATTGTCTACAATTGCTTGGTGGCGCCTCCACTTCCATCCCGTCCCCTCCGTCACCGTCATCCCTGGTGGGGAACCGCCGCCTCCTAGTCTGGCGGGATCCACTCCGCCTGTCCAGGATCACGCGGGACCCCCACCTCCTATAGATAGACGAGATCCTGCACCACCTCTCTTGCCCACGACACAACACGATCCGCCGCTCCTGGCTGGACCGGCCACCCTAGTGGGATCCGCCGGCCCACCGACGCTTCTAGCGGGAGACGCCTGTCTTAGCGGGATTCACCACCTCCCGGCAGTGCTCCACCTACCCTGCACCTCCGGCCTCCCTAGTAGGCCCGCCTACTCCTCCACAACTTTGTTTGCTGGCCTCCCACCCCCTCTGTTTCTTGCTTTCTCATATGGCTGTTGACCGTGAGAGGAACAAAAAAAGGATAAGAGGATCAAGGTTTGTGCTACGCGTACCTAGAGGTACCACACGAGATGTTGCTGCGTGTCCTTTCCCCGATCACTGATCGAGATTGAGGTGCCCACCGCCTGTCGACTTCGTGCCTCTACCTCGACGTCAGCATCGACTTCACCGTCATCCTCTTCCTCGACTGTGCGGCATGGCCTCATGGACGATGCTCTAGGGGATGCTTGTCTGCACCGCCCTCTTGGTTGCTTCAACCGCACGTAGACCCTCGCCGGCCTCGTCTTCGCCTTCACTGGATCAAGACGCCTCCATCGACTTCATCCATCGTCGCCTCGTCTCACGCATCCTCGGTCTTATCAGCCATGGTGCTTGATCCACTCGGCTCCCGTGATGCTTGATCCAAAGATCTCACCATTTATTTTCTCCAATTGTGCTACATAAGATGGAGAGTTAGTAGCACAAGTATATCCTTCACTCAAAGATTTGCATTTCTTAATTAAGGATACATTAACAAGCTTATATTTCTCTAATTCATCACTAAGAGACCTAAGATAGGATTATTGTCTCTTGTTCTCTTCCTTTTGACTTACCACTGTCTTCATGAACATGGCAACCTTTAGTTTATCTCTCTTGGTCATTTTGCCAAACTCATAGCCAATCACTTCATTTTCATTTTATCTACATTTCTCACCCTTAGCCATAAAGCATGATAAATTTTCTGATGAAGTAAAGGGAATAGGAGAAGTGGATTCCTTACTGATCGGATGAAGATTGTTTACGAAGTGCAGAGGTTTAACATTTGGTTGTTCAGTGCATGAACCGGAACTTCCGGTTTTAGGAACCGGAACCTCCGGTTTCCTCTGATCAGCAAGGTGTGAGGCACAATTGTGGCTCTTTTACTGCAGCACTTGAGTTTCTTGTGAGGTTGTGCCCTTCTCAGATGTTCTGCTATTTCTTCATCATCACTTTCATCTTCATCATCACTTTCATCTTTACCATCACTTCCATTTTCATCATCACTTTCTTCATCTTCTTTGTTGTTTACCTCCTTGATTAATTCCCAATTGTGATGTGCATCTGTTCTCCAATAATTTCGCATGACATACTGCATATCACAACTCAATGATCTAGACAGGAGGTTAGTCACTTGTTGGTTGATGTGCACACATTCTATCTCTTCATGGGACAAAGTTGAGAAATCAACATTGTATTCATTATTGTGAAATGAAAGAGGTAGAATGCTAGCTTCTACAACCTTCTCAGCAAGAGGACCAATAGATTTAAATTCATTAAGCATATGAGATAACCAAGAATTATAATTGGAGGCATCTATTGCTAGTGGCTCAAAGGACACCTCACATGTAGACGACATCTTCGCTCTAAGCGGTTAAGCCTAAGCAAAGAGCGACCTCAGCTCTGATACCAATTTAAAGGACTTGGATGTCGCCTAGAGGGGGTGAATAGACCGATCTGAAATTTACAACAAAATAGCAACGGAAAATATTTCTCAACAAATAAACTTTCAGCCACCAAACCGGAACTTCTGGTTCTAGCAAACTGGAACTTCCGGTTCTACACATAACAGAGCACTTAGCTCGAAAACCCCTTCTCACGAGCTCTGATTTGAGTGAGCTTTTGCAGTGTTTCTTTAGCATGTTCACAGAGTCCCTGCACACAGAAACACTACCAACACAGTAGATCGAACAATTTCATCAAATCACAAATAATGCAAGAATAAATAAAACCGAAGTTCGGATTCACCCTGTGCCCGCAAGCAGCCACACAGGACCGGTGAATCCTACTCTCCATTGAGGAACTCTTTAGAGACCGATTCATTTTCAACTCCTCCCACCGAGTCGGGTCTCTTTCAACCACTTCCCCACTTCCACTATCTTGCTTCTTTCCTTGCGGAGGCGAAGCGCAACCCTCACAAACATCCCACAGCTCGCCACACAACTTGGGAGCTCACAAGCAACCTCTAACCGTCTAGGAGGCCAAATCTCAAAGAGTAACAAATGAATCACTTGTAGAACGAGGTCAACACAGCAATGCTCAAAGTGTTTGTACTCTCACAATTCTGCTCATGGTTTCTCTTTTCAACCCATCTCAAGGATATGATCTAATCCCAAACTACCTCACAAAGAGGGGCTGGGGAGAGCTAAACTTGGCTTTCTTTCAGTTCATGGCGCAATGGAAGCAACACAGCAACAGCCACCAGCACAAGAGGGGGTGGAGAGGCTTTTATGGATGCTCTCCACGAAACTAGCCGTTAGTAGCCGTTGGAAGTCGGAACCTTCGGTTTCCCAAAACCGGAACTTCTGGGATTCAAATGAAAGTAGCCGTTGGAAGTTTTTATATATGCAATTGAAGCCTTAGTTTTTAGAACACTTAATTCACCCTCCCTCTTAGGGTGTCATTGTCCCTTCGAACCCAGAAACCTACCGTCGATCTAATAGCCTCCATATTCTATTGTGGAGAGGCAGAGTCCAAAGCGGGCTGACAGGTTGATGCGCGATAAGGGTGAAGGGGATGCTTTTCCGTCTTCCCCGTTGTAATCTCCCCAGTTTTCTCTGATCAAACAGAGAACATAGGGATATCTTTGAGCACCAAAATCTCTAGATCCTGAGCCCGACCCTCAGGGGGACAAATTCGAGCAAACAGGAATATCTTTGAACAACACGTGCTCACATTCATGTGTTCAAAATTGAGATGAGAGTAACCTTTGGGCGCAAAGGCCCTATTTATAGTGAAAAATTCCCCACACCCAAGCCGGATGGCTATCGCTGTGTAGCATGAAAACTGTAAAAGCTTGGCATCTCCCAGAAGCCGAACGGGCGGTGACTGGTGGGCATTCAAACCACACGAGTCGTCGTGATTTTCCAAGGTGGTCCTGTGAAAGATGCAAAAGTGGCAAGCCTTCCATGGGTAGGCATAGCATCACCACGATCATACAACAGGAGCGAGCATTAATGCCTAAGCGAGCATTAATGCTTGCCCATAAGCTCGGGTCTACAACAACAGTGTGCGCTTGCGTGCCCCAGGGGGAACAAATAAAAAATTCCACACGAGGCTTCGCAACGAAGCTAGATCCGAACACGACGAATGAATCTGAGCACCCGGGCAGATTAACTATCCGCCCAGGAGCTCGGGGGCACTATCGGGGATCAATATTAAGAATATTAAGGATGCATAATATATCTCCCTTTTAAAAACTAATTCCTGAGTTAAGCTACACATAGACTAGGTCGAATTTGCCAACAACCTCAAAAGGCAAAATGACTGCACGACCTGATTCGAACCCAACCCCAGTGATAGGGGTCGGAAAAATATCTACGCACAAGCCAAAACCTCTCTACGTCACCCGACCCTCGATCGTGACGGTCGGGAGAACATGTGGGCTCCAAGCCTTATCCATTCAGCCAGACCACAGATAAAGGCAAAGGAGAAGCACTAAAGACAAAATCCGAGCACAGGCGGACGCAACTCAAGTGCTGATACCCCCACTACAGCAAGGGTCGATGAGCTTGATAGGGCGTACATAGGGCGTGATGATGGCAACACTGTCTCTATTCCACCAATCCTCGTTAAAGATCCAATTTGACCTCCTCGTCAGCATCTATCCCGCCCAATCTACTGGATGGGACATGACGCTCCCTTCATTAAGCCCCATCAACAGGCATCTAGTAGTAATCGAAGAATCACGGGCATGCCACCGTAATCCAAAAGTGTTACCAAAGGTAGGATTCTTGACCAAGTCTTCGACCAGATGACTCGTCTTACATCATACCCCCTCGCTTCCTCACAAATTCCCATGTAACAAGGGCCATTCCATTTATGTATAAAAGGGATGGCCCCCACCATACAGGGGATGGAGTTTTCAGGCTCCTCGAGTAAAAGCAGCTAAGTTCAGCGAAACAAACTCCATGGACTTAGAACACACCCTCTCAAATTCTACACCGGGATATGGGGTCATCTCTCTCCCAACCATTTGTAAACCCTAACTGCAAACTTGTGCAAGGAAGGCAAGAACACCACAAACTGGACGTAGGGTATTCGGTCCGAACCAGTATAAATCTTGTCCCCCCTTGTAAACCACCCAAGTCAGACGCGTAAATACTATGGCTTTGTTTGGTTGCAGGCCACTGCCTACCACACCAACTGTGGCGGAGCCACAACCTGTCGCGCAGAAAAACAACGCCACAAGTGTGGCGAGATTTTGTACTTAGAGGCATTGATTTTTCTTTGGCACACCTAACCTTAGGTTGTGTTCAGATTGCAAACTATTCACTGTAGCTATAAGAAAAACACTGTAGTTAAGTCTTGGGAAGCGTGTTCTGTAATTGAGAGGAATAGTATGAATAGAAAAAAGTTAGAATGAATAGTGTTTAGTTTGTAATCTTAACAAAGTCTTAGTAGCAAAGCAAACATTAGCTTTAGTTGATGTGGCAGCCACAACTGAGACGTGGTATTTGTGGTGGGCAACCAAACACACCCCTATAATTTACTAGTCGGTGATTCGGTCGATACTTGATGTTTGGAGTAGGTGTTCATGCGCCCTAGAAAACATGAAGTGGGGACTATCAGATAACTTTCCAGATATTACCGATAATTTTGTATTCAAAGACTAGAAAAATCATCGTTCACCAATGGCCAAATCAACACGACGCAGTGTTCTCAATGGGAAATCATCAATGGCCAATTTTTTTAGTACAGTACGACAAGAGTTATATTTTACTATAAGGGCTAGTTTAGTTCCCAGATATTCACTATTCCTCCCACACATCCATCACGTCATTTCCCATCCTTTCCTTACTATTCATTGTTACAGTACATATCTGCTACAGTGAATCTCCACCTATCTCCACCAACTAAACACCCTCTAAAAGAGAGAGTCGGCTAGCTCTGCCAAAGGAAAGGGCAGTAGTAGGGCAGTCCCAATCCTCTACCTCAGCTGGTTTACATAGCATTAAATAGGTTGCATGTAATTAAGCAAAATAATGATGTGGGATGTGAACAAATAAACGTGGTGATTTCGTCCGCGCATTTTTTGGGCCCCACACTGAGATCGTCTGGCGCTGCCGCACGCTTTTCTCGTCGCCGCCGGCCATGGGTTGGGACTGCCCTAAAAGCTACTCCCTCCGTCTCAAAAAGCATATATTTCTAACCATTCACTAAATTCATAGCATTTTTAGTGAATGTAGACAAGAGATTGTCAATATTTGTTGACACGGTAATATGGCTACAAGTGCGCGCCTAGGACTTTGGGAGTAAAAGCACACGTGCAAAGCCTATTGCACAAGAGTGTGCTATGGCACAGAGGTCAAGGGGCAGAGTGAATGCTCAGAGCAGTCCTAATGCAGACTCTAGTATAGAGTCTTAAGCAATTAATTATGCTGTCATGTAAGCAAAAATACTGATGTGGCAGGGTATTTATTGAAGAGAGATGGAAAAAAATGAAGAAACCAAGTTTAACTAAGAAACCAAGTCTTCACATAAACCAAGACTATATGTGAGAGACAAGTGGGCCATGGGCTATTATGATACAAAATTGCATTGTAGAAGATAGTTTTCTTGGCTTAATTTCCTAGAGTATAGAAACTATGGTAGTTTCTAGCATTGGGACTGCCCTAATGTGATCTGGGACTGTGGTGGTATTATCTATCGTTTTGAGCTGTGCAACACTACAATCCTTACCACAATCCTTTCCTCCAATGCGATGCATGCACAGGAGATCCGATGCCGATCTGATCGCATTCATTGACCCGGGTCAACTGAAAGATCATAGCTGCATGCACTCCCCCCCAAGGAGGATTTCGAACGCTCATACCTGCACGGCGCATGTGAAGAATAGAGTAGGTAGTATAATTGAGTATAATTGAGGCCCTGTTCAGATTCTAAAAAACACTATTTATTCCAAGTTTTTACTATTCATCAACTTTTTAATATTAAACTCTCACAAAACACGCTTCCTAGCAAGTGCTACATGGTTTTTTACCTCAATCTGAACACATCCTATGATACATTGGTCAGGATTATATACTACATTGCACCTGTTTTCGTCAATCATTTTATTGTATGCCCAATTGCCCATGCATGTTTATTGAGGATGAGGATGTGACGGTCTCTTCACGGTTAGTTCCAAAAGTACTTCTATTTATTTTTCACACAGAACACGTTTTTTGGAAAATTCTTTTTCCAACTTTTCTTTTTATTCCCTCACAGAACATATTTTACAAAAAAGTCTTTTTCTCACCCTCACAATAGATGACCTGTGGCTATCCGCCATGGCTACAGCCTACAGGCAGCTGTCCCCTTGTCTTCTTCCTTGCATTCACTGGCTGTGCGCCTGGCCGGGGCCGACCCTGCTAGCTCTGTTCCTTTTCACCTTTTGGATATGCTGTGTCCGGCGTCGCCTGGCTGATCGCAGCGGCCGGCAACGGCAAACACACACAGATAGAGAGATGGGCACAGCCTGCCTCGGATCGCCAATTCGCCATTGGCCATTGCTGCTGCACCACGCCCGAGACCCCGATCGAGTTCGCTATGCAAGCATGTCCCAACTCGCTGGTCGCTGGTGTGGCCACGGCAAGTTTAAACTGCATTTTCAAAAGAATTAAGGTGATTCTTGTCATTCGCTGTGCATACGAACCTTTGTTATCCACATGGATTTCTCCTTGTCTAATATACTACTGTACATAATAGGAAGGTCACCTACTTGTTCATTTCAAAAACGGACCACAGAAGATCACATCATTATGTATGATCTAGTCTTGAATTGTGGTTTAGAAGTGTTTAACTTGTTGGCTGGTCTGGTGTTGATGATCAAAAATGGCTTGAAGCCGATCAGGCTAGAACAGCCGGTCTAGACCGTTTGCACATGCGGTTAGACCGGCTGGGTCCTGTAGCCGATCTGGCAATGTGCCAGGCGGCCTGACCGCCTATCCCCGAGTCCGAGTAGAATTAGAGTTTTTCACGTTTTTAGATCTGTACAAATACTTTCTTTCGGGGCAAGACCTTCCCACCCTATAAATATAAAGGGCCATGGCCGATTGAGGACCTCTACCCAATCGTAAAAAAAACTTGTTCTACTTTTTATCTTCAAACCCTACCTTTTCCAACCCTCTTACTTTCCTTCTTCGTCTCCATGATGGTTTAGTACGTTCTAAGTGGCCTTGCCGACCTTAGAACAACCCTAGGTTCGCAGCTTCCGACGGGGTCCCTCCCGAGGTTGCAATCGTAGGCTTTCGCGGCGCCTCTGCAACAGGCGGTCTAGACCGGCCGTACAAGCGGTCTGACTGGCTCCTCCCAGGAGCTCCGATGAGGAGAGTTTGATGACCGCGCGATCTAGCATTTTCGTGTGTTGACCAAAAGTGCGTCAACATATTTTGGCGACTCCGCTAGGGATAGAAATCTGGTTTCCAAAGACCAATCTACTATCTTTAGCACTATGGGCTTTGACGTTGGTCAAGACAACATCATGGCGGCTACCATGGAGGATCTTAGCCCAGAGGATCATGAAAGGTTCATAGCGCTCCAGAAGCATCTTGAGGCGGAGTTCTTGAAGACGTTCCGGAAGGGTCGTGAAGATCGCCCGGCAAAAAGCGTGCAAAACTTCATGATGCCTGCTTTCAAGATGAGTAAGGACAAAATTGAGGTAATCAGCGATGTAAGCACTTCCACACCTCAACCTTCCGCATCTAATCCTTTGGGTTCTAGTTTTTCGGATCATGATTCATTAGTTGTACAATTACTTGAACGACTCAAAAAATTAGAAGGGAAGTCAGTAGATGCTCGTGAGTTGCCTGAGCAAAATATTTTCTATTGTATGCCATCAAATTACTTTGCTGGTCAAACCCCACCACCATTTGAGATGCTCGGACCGAAAACGGTCAATGTAGATGGGTCGGTGGCGGCTGGTTTCACAGCCGGTCAGACTGCCAGTACGGCCGGTCCAACCGCGACATGCGGTCAGACTGCATGTACATGCGGTCAGACCGCTGGTTCTGGTGGTCGTGCTAATAATACCAATGCTATGGTATTCGTGCCGGAGCAACCTTTGCCACTGTCTACTGCTCCAAACTCGGCTTTCCCTGGCCGTGCTGGTGCTTTAGCTGCAGCAGGTGCTACTTATTCTACTTCCGTAAATGCTATGCCATCGGGTGGTGTTATTTCCGATAAAGTTTTTGATGCGCATAGGAATATGCAGAATAGGCATGCACCTCATTTGAATTCTATTAACGCCATGCAGTACTCGGTCCAACAAAACCCCCAATGGGCCGAGTTTACTAAATTTGTGATGAATTGGCTGATGTAATGAGAAACAAGCTAGGTGTTGATTTTGGTAGTACTAGAATATACCAAAAACCTTATTATGCTAGCTTTGACACTATTTCTTTTCCCAATGGTTGGCGCTTACCTAACTTTGTAAAGTTTAGTGGAGATGATGAGCGCACTACTTGGGAACACATTAGCCAATATGCTGCACAACTAGGGGAAGCTGGGAACTTTCAAGCAATTAGAGTACGCTTGTTTTCACTATCACTTACTGGTACTGCTTTTGCTTGGTTTTCTGCATTATCTCCTGGTTCTATAATGAGTTGGGATCAACTAGAGCGTAAGTTTCATGATCACTTTTATAGTGGTAAGCATGAGATGAAATTTGCAGACTTGGCATCGGTTAGACAGGGTCGAGATGAGACCGTCTCCCAATTTATGAGGAGATTTAAAGATGTTAAAAACCGTTGCTTTAATTTGTCAATTTCTGAAGTTGATCTTGCTGGCTTATGCTTTAGAGGTTTGAAGTCCTCCATTAGGGAAAAAATTGACAATTGTGATTATTATTCGGTCGCTCAAGTTCATATTAGAGCGGAGGTAGCTGAAGGCCGAATGAATGAAGAAAAGGAGGGTTTCAAAACACGTCGATCAAATGTTCATTTAGTTGATTATGAATCTGACAACTCGACCGACGATGATAATGATGTCTATTTGGCAGAGTTTGTGTGGCCTGCTAATAAGAAAACTGTCTCATGCTCTTCTCTTAAGACGATTCATAAGAATCGACAAGAAGACATAAAATTTACTTTTGATGTGGCCAAATGTGATCGTATATTTGATGAATTACACAAGTTTGGTTACATCAAGATTTCTCATGTCATACCTCATACGGAAGAATTAAGGAAGCGTGCTTATTGTAAGTTTCATAATTATTTTTCGCATGCTACTAATGATTGCAATGTCTTTCGTCGGCAGGTTCAATCGGCTATTAATGAAGGCCGTTTGAAGTTCCATGAGATGCAAGTTGATGAAACTCCTTTTCCAGTCAATACCATGGAGTTGCAGCAGCCCAAGGTTTTAGTTCGGCCACATCAAGCCGAATCTACCAAGGGAAAGAACGTGGTGATTGGGGAGGAAAGACCGATTTCAAAAGAATCGGTTCAAGAGGTGACCTATGAGAAAACAGCTGATGGTAAAGAGTCTTTCAAGGTTACTGTGAAGTCCTCTAGACAAGGGGGGCAAGGATCAGTCGCTAGTCTGGGATTATCGACGCCCGAGTCTGGTCTGCTACAAGCGGTCACACCGGCCGTGCCAGGCGGTCAGACCGCCCGTCCCCATAGGTGCCCGAAGATGCTGATTCCAAAGCATCCTGAAGTTGGTACTTGGAAAATGAATGTGGCTAAAGATCAGGGTGTTCAGAAGGCCAAAGTCACATTCGATATGCTTCGTGACAAGTACATCAAACAAAAGGCCGTTTTGAGCGATCGACCGTTAAAAAAAAAGAATGAGATCACCGATTCAACATGAAAGGCTTCCTTCACCTCCTCGTATGAAGTTGGATCGGGTGTGGGATGATAATGGTGTGATGTGGGTGCCATATCGCTCAATGGAGCAACCTTTGTTCCATCCTGGCTGGGAAAGTCCCAGAAGGCGTGTGCAGGACAGAATTATTTATCCTGGAAAAGACCGATCAACTTTTTGCCAATCCGGTCCAGGGCACCGGGCACAGGCGGTGAGACCGCCTGTTACAGGCGGTCAGACCGCCCATCATAGTGAAGTGCCGAGGTCTCCTCCAAGGCAGGTTTATTGACCCAAGAAGAGGGAGGAGGTGCAGAATATGGATGTGGACTCAGGAAGCACTACTGAGTTCGATATTATTCAAATTGGCACTATGGATGTTCCTATTGAGAAAAGTCTGGCTACAAAGCCAACTTCTAGCAAGAAGATAGTGGAGGATCAAGGATCCAGTGCTGGCAAGGTTCAGTAACACTTTTTTCCAAGGTGGTGTCCCGACGGCTTGACTCGTACGCAAAAGAGGAAGCTTCAGAGACTCCGTCTTCGGGAGAAACAAGAGCAAGAGTTGGAGAAGTATAGGGATGAATTCTTCAACCAGATTAAGCCCGTGATTCCCCAGAAGAAAGAGTGGAAGCCGAAGGCAGGCCTACAGGCGGTCCAGATCGCGTGTAACTCAGGATCGATAGCCCAGGCGGTCAGACCGACTGTACAGGCGGTCCAGATCGCGTGTAACTCAGGATCGACAGCCCAGGCGGTCAGACCGCCTGTATAGGCAGTCAGACCGGGTGACGCAGGAGTACACGGTAGTTCTTCATCTGTTTCTTCGGTGTGTGATGACAAGTTACCATCGGTTCCCACTGTTGAGGACGATGAAGAGCTTGTTGATTACAGTTCTTCTCTGGAACGCATGAATCTTGATGTGAATGTGCTTCATATGTCTATGAATGGGGACATGCTTTCGGAGGAAGAAGTGGCTCATCTTGATTTTGGTCCTAAGGAAGCAATATTTTAGAAACCCAAAGCTGGAGACAATCACTTGAAGGCTTTATATTTGAAGGGACATATCAACGGGAAGCCAATCTCACGGATGTTAGTCGATGGAGGAGTTATTGTGAATTTGATGCCTTACTCTTTGTACAAGAAGCTTGGTGGTTCAGATTCAGAGCTGATCAAGACCAACATGACCATCAGCGGCATTGGAGGAGGAGAGCCTATTGGTGCCAAGGGGGTGATTTCTATGGAGCTTACTATTGGCAGCAAGACCTTGGCCACTGCTTTCTTCGTCGCCGAGACTCAAGGTAACTTTAGTTTAATCTTGGGTCGTGATTGCATTCATGCAAACCAATGCATTCCTTCTACTTTGCATCAATGCTTGATTCAGTGGGTAGATGATGATGTAAAGGTTGTGCGTGGTGATACTTCTGCTTGTGTTGCTATAGCTGATAGCACTTGCATTGGCATTCATGATGATGTGAGATGTTTGTCGGGTTTAGGTCTTTCTGAGTTTGAGTTTATCAGCTGTACTAAGGATGGCTTCGTCTCGGCTGTCATAAAGCCGATGAACAATCGGCTAAATCATCTCGTATAATTCAATGGATAATCGAGAGTGGTTGCGGTAGTGACTTGAGCACTATCGGTCGCATCAGAATGATATGTGTGAAGCTATTGAAGATTTTGATGATATAAGCAAACTAGGATGTGGTTTTACGTCGGCCGATCCTCTTGCGGAGGTAGACATTGGTGATGGTTCTATGCCCAGGCCCACGTTTTTAAATAAGAATTTAGATCCTATTTTTAAATCTGAATTATTAAAGTTGTTAAAGGAGTATGTCGATTGCTTTGCTTGGAATTATCATGAAATCCTGGTTTAAGCCGAGAGCTTGTTGAGCATCGATTACCTATTATGTTTGGTTTTAGACCTTATAAACAACCGGCTAGGTGTTTTAATCCTGAAATTTCTGACCGAGTTAAGGAAGAAATAAATCGGTTATTAGAAGCAAAGTTTATTAGACCGTGTCGATATGCTGAATGGATTTCTAATATTGTGCCCGTGGAGAAGAAAGAAACGGGTAAGATTAGAGTTTGTATTGATTTTTGAAATCTTAATCGTGCTACTCCTAAAGATGAATATCCTATGCCTATAGCCGATATGCTTATCGATGCTGCTTCTAGACATAGAATGATTAGTTTTCTTGATGGTAACGCCGGTTACAATCAAATATTTATGGCCAAAGAGAATATATCCAAAACGGCTTTCGTATGTCCAGGCTTTGTTGGTTTGTTTGAGTAGGTTGTTATGACTTTTGGTTTAAAAAATGCTAGTGCTACTTATCAAAGGGCTATGAATTTAATCTTCCATGATTTACTTGGTATTATCTTGGAAGTTTATATTGATGATATTGTTGTTAAATCGGCTGGAAGCGGTTCTCATTTGGCCGATTTGAGACTTGCATTTGAAAGGATGCGTCTGTATGGCTTGAAGATGAATCCACTCAAGTGTGCTTTTGGTGTGTCGGCTGGGAAGTTTTTGGGCTTCATAGTTCATGAAGATGGCATAGAAATTGATCCAAAGAAAGCCAACACCACTGGCAAGTTGCAGGCGCCTAGCTCTAAGAAAGAGTTGCAGAAATTCTTGGGCAAGGTGAATTATTTGAGGAGATTTATTTGCACTTTGTCGGGAAAGGTGGATGTTTTTACTCCTTTGCTTCGGTTGAAAGATGATGCTGAATTTACTTAGGGGGCAAAACAGCCAGAGGCATTTGATGAGATTAAGCACTATTTATCTTCGCCTCCGGCTCTTCGGGCACCTAGAAGAGGAGTTCCTTTCAAGTTATATATTGCAGCCGAAGAAAGTGTTATTGAAGCTGTTTTGATCCAAGAGACTGAAGGGAAGGAATATATTATTGCTTATGCAAGTAGAAGATTATTGGACATTGAAACAAGGTACACTTTTATTGAAAAGTTATGCTTGTCATTATATAATGCTTGTACAAAGTTGAGGCATTATTTATTGATGAATACTTGCATAGTTGCTAGTCAAGCCGATATAATTAAATATATGTTGCATAGACCTATATTGAGTGGTAGAATCGGCAAGTGGGCTTATGCTTTGATTGAATATGATTTGGTCTTTGAGCCGTTGAGGTCTATGAAAGGACAAATCGTTGTTGAGCATAGGATTGATGAACATATTGATTTAGATGTCGGCTATATTACTTTTACCCCATGGAAGTTGCATTTTGATGGATCGGTTTGCAAAAGTGGTTGTGGAGTTGGTATTATTCTCATATCACCTAATGGTGTTGTTTTTAGGCTCTTAACCGATTAGATCATAAATGCACTAACAACCAAACTGAATATAAAGCTTTATTGTTCGGGTTGGGGATTTTGCAAGATATGGGAATAAAGCACGTGGAAGCATATGGTGATTCTCTATTGGTGGTGCAGCAAGTATCTAAGGTTTGTCAATGTTTAGATGGATTTTTGAATGCTTATCTTGATAAGTGTTTAGACATTATATCTTGCTTTGATGAATTTGTTATTTATCATGTGCCAAGAGAAGAGAATCCTAGAGCTAATGCGTTGGCGCAGCAAGCATCAGGATATAATGTTCGGAAAAGAAATTTTCATGAAAAGAGGCCGATGTTTCGTGAAGCCAATGTTTCTGCTCTGGAGCAGGCGGTCTGACCGCCTGTTACAACCGGTCTGACCGGCCCGGCCGGTCTAACCACCAGTATAGGTGGTCTGATTGTCTGTTTGCTTGAAAAACCCGACTCGGCTGTTGATGATTCCCAATCTGTGGTGGCCGATGATGGTGATTGGAGGAAGCCTCTGGTGGAGTATTTGCAGTATACTAGCAGGTCAGTTGATCAGAAAGTCCGACGATGGGCTTTTAAGTTTACTTTGGTTGATGGTGAGCTATATCGTCGGACCACGGATGGTTTGCTTTTGAAATGTTTAGATTCTGATCAAGCTAGATTGGCTATGGCAGAGGTTCATGAAGGGATTTGTGATACGCATCAATCGGCTCGGATGATGAAGTGGCTCCTTAGACGGGCTTGTTTTTATTGGCCTACAATGATAGCCGATTGTTTTCGCTACTACAAAGGTTGTGAAGAGTGTCAAAGGTTCGGGGATATTCAGTTGGTGCCCGCTGCATTAATGTATCCAATCATTAAGCCGTGGCCTTTTAGAGGATGGGGTTTAGATTTTGTTGGTAAGATTCATCCTCCGTCATCCAAGGGTCATTGTTTTGTGATTGTGGCTACTGATTATTTTACCAAGTGGACTGAAGCGGTTCCCCTCAAGAACATGACACATAGAGAAGTGATTGAGTTTATTACTGAGCATATTATTCATAGATTTGGGATTCCTCAAACTTTGACGACAGATCAAGGAACATCATTTATTTCCAAGGAGGTACGTGAGTTTGTTGAGTCCTATGGTGTTAAATTGCTCAATTCATCTCCATATTATGCTCAAGCTAATGGTCAGGCCGAGTCTAGCAATAAAATATTGATCAAAATCATAAAGAAGAAAATTGAGGATCATCCTAAGCGGTGGCATGAGGTGTTATCCGAAGCTTTATGGGCACATCGTATAAGAGAAGAGTGGCTCGAGCATATAACAAGAAGGTAAAAATTAAATCCTTTCAAGTTGATGATTTGGTTTGGAAGACTATTTTACCTATAGGAACAAAGAGCAACAAGTTTGGCAAATGGTTACCAAGCTGGGAAGGGCCGTATCGCATTGTGAAGGTTTGTTCTGGGAATTCCTATATGGTAGAGACTTTACAAGGGTTTCAGTTGCCGAGAGCACTTAATGGAAAATACTTGAAGAAATATTATCCGAGTGTTTGGCAACATGTTTGAAAGGATATGGCCGATATGAGATATCGCCCTTAGAGGAAAAATGGCCGACGATTGAGGGTCGTCCTTAGTCTGATTAAATGTTTTATGGTAAGCGAAGCTTTACCAAAAAACAGGGGGGGCATATGTTGATGACCAAAAATAGCTTGAAGCCGATCAGACTGGAACAGCCGGTCTAGACCGCTTGCACATGCGGTTAGACCGGCTGGGTCCTGTAGCCGATCTGGCAATGTGCCAGGCGGTCGGACCGCCTGTCCCCGAGTCTGAGTAGAATTAGAGTTTTTCACGTTTTTAGATCTGTACAAGGACTTTCTTGCGGGGCAAGACCTCTCCACCCTATAAATATAAAGGGTCGTGGCCGATTGAGGACCTCTACCCAATCGTACAAAAAACTTGTTCTACTTTTTATCTCCAAACCCTAGCTTTTCCACCCCCTTGCTTTCCTTCTTCGTCTCTACGACGGTTTAGGACGCTCTAAGTGGCCTTGCCGAACTTAGAACAACCCTAGGTTCGCAGCTTCCGACGGGGTCCCTCCTGAGGTTACGATCGTAAGCTTTCGCGGCGCCTCTGCAACAGGCGGTCTAGACCGGCTGCTCCCAGGAGCTCCGACGAGGAGAGTTTGACGACCGCGCGATCTAGCGCTTTCGTGTGTTGACCAAAAGTGCGTCAATATCCGGCTTCTTGTGTTCCTTTATTTATCTCCTTGTGACTTTTATGACTGAAGAGCAAATTGTGGCTTTGCCCCGCTGAAAATTAAAGCTGCTCTTCCCTTGAAAAGAAAAAAAAAATAAAGCTGCGAGCCACATGACACGCAGGAGAGTGACGAGAAGCTTGCACGAGGGAGAGAGATGGAACGAGTAGCAGGAGCATCGGATTCGGACCCTTCCTAGTTCCTATCAAGTCTATTCGGTGTGTGCTGGGTAGTTTGTTACAGTAGTATAAGGGTGCGTTTAGATTGGGGAAAGATTCCCCAAAAATACACTGTTCATCTAAAAAACACTATAGATGAATAGTGTTATGTGAGTAGAAGAGATGAGATGAATAGTGAAAAGTTAGATGAATAGTGTTTTTTGGGGAATATTTGGGAAACTAAACGGGGCCTAAGTATGTTCAAGATATATAAAAAACACCCCTCAAACCCGGTGGTTTCGAAAATACCCCCTCCGCTTAATTTGTTACTGCACAAACTAACGCATGCATCTTTAATGGTGTTTGAAAAATAGCCTCTCGCATGACTTTTATATGCGACGGTAGACTCGTAATATCTCACCTCACCCAGCTTACTTGTGTTCTACTGATCCCTTTTCCTCGCCCCCCTTGTGCTGCTAACCTAAAACAACCCAGAATCTTATGCTATTATGAAACATAATCTAAAGTTTTTAATGAATGAGTTTTGTCAGTTATTCATATTTAATTTATATCCAAACATTTGAATTTACCATGGCACTCAAACTAGCTGGCGCACTAAACAGAGGCTTCATATGCCCATCCGTGTTTACCGAGACTCAATGGGTATTGATCAATTCAATTTTTCTTGCCTCCCTTTACAACTCTGCTGCCTCTTTTTGTTCCTTTGCTGCAAGATGAGCAAGCTTAGTTTGTTCGATCTTCTCAGACGATAGCTTCTGAAGATTTGCTTCTCAGTCCTAGGCGCCTCTTCACCGCTATCAACACTAACATATGTTTTATTGTCCTGAGCTGAAGTAGGAGTTAAAAATTCTTCTTCTGATTGTACATCTTGCATAGTCCGAGTCGCCTTGAATAGTGCATACTGAGGATGTTTTCCACCAAAAAATAAAATTTTGGGACATGTTTGGTTGGATGAAATTAGTGAAACCTCCAGGAGGTGTTGCATTTGTTCCCCTGGAATCATATATAATAAACTGCAACTCAAAGACCAAACTACTGCCAAAAGAATCCATGATAACACCATGCTAATGCCATCATAATTTTAACACACAAAAAAAGAACACTCATTCATGAAAACAATTACAGTCCCGATAATGGTAACAGAAATTAATCCTACACAATACATTGAGCATTCTACTGTCCAACAACACAATTACTACAGGATCCGAACATGCATTCTACTGTCCACGGATTCAGTACAAATGGTAACTATCAATTAGTGCAGGATCTGAACATTGAGCAAAATTGAAAGACAATACCAAGTTGCAGGATCTGAATATTGTGGATTCCATTGTTGGGAGCTCTATCCAGGGCTGCTAAAGAGGTCGCTGTTGTTGCCGTTGAAGAAGCCGCCGCCCTCACTGAAGGATCTTGGTGGAGTAGCCTCCGGAGCAGGCGCCGCTCGAGCTGGCGCAGGGACCTTCCGCATCGGCGGCGCCGCCGCATTCTTCCGCGATTGAGCAGCACCTGCCTTGCGCATCCGAGCTGCATCAACCTTTAGTAGATATCGCGTCGTCGCCGCCGCCACCGCCTCCTTCCTTGCCTGTCGCTTCATCGCCAACCAACCTAGGGTTCCATGGGGGCAAGTAGACTAAGTAGTAGATAGGGAGAACAGAGAAGGAAGAAGATTTGGGGGAAGGGAATGGCGTGAACCTTGGGCGGCAAACGAAATCCATCCAGCGCGCAATGGATCCAAGGTTTCGCGTCTCCCCGCAGCGGATCGTACAGCGGGCGCCGAGTCGCCGATGCAGCCTGGGAGCACGAGCTAAGCTCGTAGATGAGGGAGGCGACGAGAGCCAAGCTTGGGGGCGCACGGAGGGGGCTTTCTAAAAAGTTACCGCGCTTGTCTACGACCGACGACAGGCCGTTGTACGTGCCCTAACGAGGCTACACAAGGATGGCGAGGATGCCGATGGCCGTGCGGCACTAAGCCTGTCCGCACCGGGTACGGTAAGCCGTGCCGCAACCCATCTTGCAGTACCGCTTTAGCGGCTTTTTTTTACGTAGCGGCGTGCGCTATGCCATGCGCAACGGTTGCGCACGAGCCCGGCGACGCCAAATACAGCGCCTCTGTGGTCGGGCGGTAAAGCGCGGATGTGGCGGTGGGTCCGTGCGCTCCCACGGCCGCTTGAGCAGGGGAAGGGAGGAAGAGAGACAGAGAGGCAGTCAGAGCTCGTGCAGGAGCAGCTCGCCGCTGCCGCCCTCGGAGGCCGACCGTGGAGAGAGGGAGGAGCAGCGGCAGGGGAAGAGCCACCTTGGAGAGAGAGCAGAGGCCGGGGCCATCCGCCGCCGCCGCCATCACGAAGCTCACTCGGCGGCCATGATCCCCGTTGTCGAGGCCGAATCGAGATTCTGCTTTCTTGAATCCACCTTCTTCCCCAAATGTACTTTATTCCTCGAGGAGAGCAGCCGCCTCGCCCCGCCGCTTCGACGGCCACCACATCCTCCACGACCAGCACCTCGTCCTGCTCGCCGTGGCCCGAGCAGGAAGGAGGCCGGCGGCGCAGGCGAGGTCCCCAAGCGGAAGGTCACCGTCGCCTCACGGGGATGCGCCCTCACCTCGCGTCGCGCGCCTCCACCTGCTGCTGCTGCTGCTCGGATTCCGCGGAAGGGAGCTCGCCTGCCGCGCCTGCCGTCCGAACCGCCAGGCCAGTAGGCCACTCCCTCGCCGGCGTGGAGACTGGGATGCGCTGCCCCATTGCCTCGTCGCCGTAGGGGGCAGGCTGCGCTGCCGTCAAGGCCCTGGAGGCCAGGCTGGTGGGAGAGAGAGGGCAGGACACAGGAGGCGAGGTGGTGGCGGACAGGAGGCGTGGATGCAGTCAGGAGAGCACGCCGCCGGTGGATTCGAGAGCTCGAGATCTGCGGAGCTCGCGAGACCGTCGAGAATCTAGGAGGCGTCGGGTGGGGTGTGGAAAAAAATAGAGAGGGTAAAAAAAAGAGAAAGAGAAAGAAAAAAAAGGAAAGAGATTAAAAAGACAGGGAAAAAGAAATAAAGAAAAATAGGAGGAGACAAAAAAGAAATTTGAGGAGAGGAGATGCTGGTTGGGATGGTTGAATAAAATATAAGTTAGTTGATATGGGGTATGAGATATAGAGTATGACCGTTGCGGAACAATTTGAGATGGAGTAGGAAATCTCGATGTTAGGAACGAAAATAGAGTATCATGAGTCCGGACAGCCTAAGGCAGCAGCAAGCAGTGATGTACTGTCGCCAGCCATTGCATTCACTGCCCGACCCTGCTATCTCCTGCCTAGCTATGCTTCGACCCTGTTGACGACCAAAGTTGGCAGGCCTGCGACAGGCGGTCAGACCGCCTGTCACAACCGGTCATGCCCGGCTGTAGGAAGTCCTTAAATTGCAAATTGGACTTCACCAATGGATTCCACTCGTTGAGTAGATCAAAATCCATATATAGAACGTCCGATTTGGAGTTCGGACGAGAGAGTTATGACCTTGGGAAGTTCTGCATCTTACGACAGGCGGTTAGACCGCCTGTATAGGAGGTTAGATCGGCTGTGCCTGGGCAAACCGAGTTAGAGTTGTATTTTGACGGGATTTCTTTAGGATCTCTTAATTCCTTGCGGGGCAAGACCTCCCCACCCTATAAATATAAAGGGCCACGGCCGATTGAGGGTTCCAATCGAATCACAAACAAATCTATCTTTTATCGTTTTACCTTTTATCCCTTTGCCCCACTTTTCCAACCTCATGTGGTGTTCTTCTCTTGTCTCCATGGCATGAGGAGGCGTCCTAGCTGGCCTGCCGAGCCTAGGGCAACCCTACATGCGCCTACCCTGACGGAGTCCCTCCCGGGTGGGCGTTCGTTGGTTTCTTCACCGGGCTGTCACAGGGAGTCTGACCGCTTGTACAGGGGTCTGACCGTCTGCCACAGGGAGTCCGGCCGCCCGTAACAGGGGGTCTGACCACCCGTCGTAGAGGTGCTGCAGCGAGCTCCTTTGCGCGCCGCACGATCTAGTGCATTCGTGTGTTGGCCCAAAAAGACACGATCTAGTGCATTCGTGTGTTGGCAAAAAAGACCTCAACAGACCTCTCCCAGGCCGACCCTGCTTCGACTTGATGGCGGACCCTTTGGTAGGAAAAAGGCTTGCCGTGTCCGGAATCGCCAGGCCGATCGCAGCACAGAGATTTGCCGGCAACGGCAAACAGAGCGCCCAGAGAGGCCATCAGCGACAGCCGGACCGACACGACATGGGCAGCCTGCCTCGCCATTGCTTCAGTGAGTGCTCTGCACTGTACTGCATGCGCACTGCATTCCAAGCCAACTGTGGTGTGGCTTCCATACAATCCATGGCTCAATCAATGCAAAGTTTAAACTGTGGGAAATGGAGCAAGCCATACGTTTGCGTGTTCGAAAGAATATGCCTTACATTCGCTTAATTCATAAAATTTAACAACCGGAAATGGATTAGGGTGGATCCAGCTCGATCGGGGAAGCAAAGAATTGAGGTGATTTTCGTCTTTCGGTGTGAATACACTTGTATCTTTGTTGTCCAAATGGATTTTTCTCCTTGGTTAATAACTTAATATACCACTAGTATATAATAGGAAGATCACCTACATGTTCGTTTCAAAAAAAAAAAAGGAATGGAGTAACATAGATTTGGATTTCGCCACAGAATATCACATCATTATGTATAACACGTCTTGAATTGTGGTTTTAACTTGTTGGCTAGTCCGGCTTCCTTGCGTCTTTGTTGGTTGGCGAGCGAATTTGTGGTTTTGCCGCGCAGAAAAATTAAAGCTGCTCTTCCCTTGAAAAAAAAAAGTAAAAGCTGCGAGCCACAGGACAGGCAGGGGAGCTTGCACAGACAAAGAGGGAGAGAAAGATGGAGGGAGCAGCAGGACTGCTGGAGCATCGGGCCTCCCTTCCTATCAATACTACTATACTATTTATTATGTTCATGATATACTCCCCTCAAACTCGGTGAGAATATCTTTTAGAAAAAAAACTCAGTGAGAATACCCCTTCCTCTCAATTTGTTACTGAACAAACTGCAACTTTTATGTATGTTTGCAATTTAAAAAAATAGCATCTACCATGACTTCAGTTGCTCCACAGTTTCTTAGATGTAGTAGAAGTAATATTATTCATATGGAGAAAGACAAACACATATTCTCCTTTCTCCTCCTCACATGTGGCATGTTGTTTCATCACTTCTCAAAATCTTCCTGTGCATTATTAAAAAAAAAAACTTCCTGTGACTAGCTTTGATTGCTTGAAATTCAGTGATCAATACACAATGAATTAGCGAGTACCAACTGAGGAATTCTGAGAACTTATAACAACTCTAGATACATATGATAAATTACAGCGATTCTACGTGTGTCATTATGGGAAAAGGAATCTACACCTTGTCCACCTTTGCCATTACAAAAAAACAACAACAACCTAAAGTAAGAGGTAAATCAGTATAGATCATCTACTTCTACAATTGTCAATATAGAGAAAACTAACACAAGGTTTGAATGCAAAATGTGAGTCGCCATTCATACCACACACCTATACATGTATATAGAAGCCGTGTCTATTTCTATCTGTAATGTACAACTCAAGTTAAGATTAAATAAGGAGTAATAACGCATACTACAAAACTAACGGTGGCTTGATGTATCGATGGGGTAGATTGCGCAATTATTGAAATTTATCCCAAGCACAACATGCACGATTTGTCCTGTACAGTACAGTAGTATCCCTTGTATATGCAGAATATACAACCGTGGCAGAAGCATTAAACTATTGGCGAGAAGGGTTTGGACCGGCAGAAAAGCTGACTACTGTTCATAGAGAGAGAGAGAGACGCAGAGGCAGAAACAAGCTGCCCTTTTTGCATTGCTCTTTCTCCCCTCTCATATTTGAGCGGCGCTGTAGCTAGGGCCTAGTGGTAGTGCTGGGGTGGTGGGCGAAGCCAAGAGAGATTGAGACTGACGAAGATGGCGTGCGATTCGGGGGGAGAGGAGGTGATGAGGCCGCAAGAACTGGCGCCTGACGTGGATGAGGAGATGCAGATGCTCCTCGTCGACGCCCCTGCGGTTCACCTTGGTGCCGGCGGCGGCGGCGCGTTGGTCATCGTGCTCCCACAACGAGCCCCAAATGGTGAAGAAGAACAAGTTGATGATGCCGAAAAACCCGACCTTGCGACGAGAACCGCGGAGGTTTGTACGTCTTAATTCTAGGCTTCAACTTCACATTTTGTTTGGTGATCTTGGCCTCGGAGTGCCGGCCGCCTTCTTGTATTGTTGATGGTTTATTTGCAGCTTTTATTTTTATTTTTGTTTCGTCCTTGGTTTGGCTCCGCTGCCATGATCGATCCACCCACGTACGCCCTTGTGTTCTAGTACTTGTTTGAGAGAGTTGCAAATCGATCTTCGTAGTTGTACAGCATTGTCCTCGGCATGCTATAGATCTGTCTCACATTCTCACTGATCGTGTCGTTCTAGTACTTGTTTGAGAGAGTTGCAAATCGATCTTCGTTTTCCTTGGCTTCAATTTCCTCTTCTTTTTTTTTCGTCCCATCACCCTTTCCTCAACAACAGAGTTTCAATATTAATTTCAGGGTTCAAGTGGAGAAACAGGCGCCGGGACTGAGACCGTCCTGCTCCTCAGCAACATCGACAAAGTTGGAGGAAGCTTCACAAAGGACGCCCTACTGGGCCGCCTCTGTATCTGTAACGGCTCCGCTGCCTCAACGACACTGCTGCTGGAGCTGGACCAGAAAATGCCCACGAGGCTGCTTCACCTTACCGGCCCAGTGGAGCAGCAGATCCACATCCAGAGAGCCCAAGGGATCACAGCATATCTTCTCCAGACAAAGGAGGCATCGCTCCCCTACTGCATGGCTTCTGGTTTCAGTGTGGGTGATGACAGGCCCCTGCCAGTAGGGCTCGGCATTGCTCCAGTGAACACAAGGTGAGTGTCAATGCTGCTTGATCCGGTTGAAATCATGCATGATGGTTCCTGCAGTGACTGAAACATCCTTCCTTTTTATGTTCTCAGGGTTCCAGTTAAATGGCCATCATGCATGAAAAGGAAGGATGACCTTATCTCTTATCTGCCAGTAAGGATTCGTCACTATATTCATCCATTCTCTCATGGTTCATCACTGTTATTGAATGCATCTTCCAACGCAAAATTGCTTTCTTGCCCGTAGGATCCCAAGGCAGACAAAGCCGGAGATGCAAACGAGGGATGTGATACTACACTCCTGCTTCTGGTGGTTGACGACAAGGCATCGTCGCCACCAGAGAGTGTTGTGGTGGATGAGGCTTTATCAACACAAGATGCTTCATCTCGTGATCCTAATCAAAGGAGAGAGGCCTTGCTCTATTGGATTCAGTTGCTGAACAAGTTTGGAGCGGAACATAAAGCTGACTGGGAAAATTTGCCACCTGCCAAGGTGAAGGTACACTGTTTATTGACCAATATGCTCCTCGATCTACTGTTCAGCTATTCCAAATCTGTTTGATGCAAGCGAAGGTTTACCCTTGTCGTCATCCTAATGTTGAATTGCTTAAAACTACCATGTACCCTGACTCTCAACGTTTGTAGTTTCATGAGTTCCATACTTTTCATAAAAGAATATTCACCGATCTTCTCAAATTTGGTTCAAGAAATAATAATGTAATCTTGTGAAGCATAACCTCCTATGCTGACTCAGCTTTCTTTGTTAGCTTGGGGACATGAATACCACAGAGATGCTTCTGAGGGGAGATGCTAATGTGAACGAAGTTGATGCCATAGGGAACATATATGGCCTTTACTGGTTCCTCATTTGTACCTCAATAACACAGGACCCAGGGTGCTCTTGCCTGAAACTCTTCTCTATTTACTGCATAATCATAGTGTAAACATCTTCTTGCTTGTGCCACTTGTTTTCCTTATCTTTCTCCTGTAATTCTGCAGAACTCTGTGGATCCTACTGAAGAACGATGCTAGGATTTTCCAGGGAAATACACATGGCCCGATACACGTGGCAGCATGCCAGAACATGTGTTTCAATAAAAACTCTGCAAGCATGATACCATGTGAGAAGATATCTTGCTGTGATAACTGATAAGTACACTTTATTTCTGTTCAAACTGTGTACAAGTGTACAACACGTTCCATTCTTTTCTTTTAGCTCGTTGATTTATTCAAATATAATAGTTTTTGCGACTCAGGCGGAGTTCAGTAAGGATATTAATTGTGGACATACATCAAGCTATTTTTCTGAACAAAGTATATTATGTTCCAGGCTCACATCAAAAGAATCAATTGATGAAAAAGGAAGGTGGTGGATGGCTTCTGGATAATGAATTTGATGGTTTGACCAGATGGTATGTGTGCTATATATGCATATGCATATGATTACATGAACTGCATAAGCCTTGCTATCATGTGCAGTTAAAAAAATATATTTCTTTGAATATTATTGCAGTTATGCTGGGCCTGATGCATCAGCAGGCCTTGTGTCTATCATTTTTTCTGCACTAGTGGCTAGGATGAAGAGCCAGTGTGACCTGAAACAAGGCTTCACGTTTGAGATTGCTCCAGCGAACACAAGGTGCGTATCAGTTCCCCTTATTGCCAATGGTGCTTAATCCGGTTGTTTCCTGCTATGACTTAAGCCCCCGTGGTCCTTTTGTATTCTCAGGATTCAAGTTAAATGGCCACTGGACACCTCAGGACATGATCTGTCTTATCTGCAAGTAAGGGTTTGTCACTACTCACTATACTCATCCATTGTCTCATGTGTCATTCTCATCTGTATTATTGAATGCATCTTCCAACGCGACATTGCTTCCTTGCCTGTAGGATCCCAAGGCACATAAAATTGGAGGTACTGGGGAGGTCGATTACAGAGATGCCATGGAGGGATGTCTTACGCTGCTGCTTCTGGTGGTGGTCGATGACAAGACATCACCACCAAGTGTTGTGGTGGAGGGCGTTAGCACAAAGAGATCGATTTGCATCTCTTCTGTGGATAAGGCTTTATCAACACAGGATGCTTCTCGTCATCCCACTGAGAGGAGAGATGCTCTGCTTTGGATTCAGCTATTTAATCAATTCGGAGTGGAACATAAACTTGACTGGAGAAGCTTGCCACCTCTACATAACACTGCCAAGGTACACAGTTCATTGTTATTTTCTTTTCTCGAATACGCTTGCGTATCTTTATATTTTTTTTAACCGATGCACAACTTTATATTGATAGAGAGAATAAATCAGCCCCTTACAAATTAGCACACCAATTATATTGTGGTCTCACTCTGAGCTGAGCTGTGAAGGGCTGAGATACAATATATTGTAGTTTTAGAAAACACCAAGAAGATCTTGACCTGAAACCACAATAACAAAAAAGACCTAGACACTAGCCTAGCCCAACCACTTGACCAGCACGCAATGAGCTGAGGCTCCGTGCACCTGCAGACACCACAAGTGGCGTTCATCCTTGAACGCCTGCAGCAAGCTATCCAAATCAGGCAATTTCCTTCAAACACATAAGCAATTTGGTGCTTCCACAGAAGCCAAGCACCTAACACGACCAAAGTATTGAAGTCTTTCCATTATCTTTCTGAATCTTTTTAACACCGTTCCTCCACCGTTTTGAGAAGGAGAATTTATGCCTTGAGGGAGTGCAGGCCTACCAATCAAATCTTGGTAGAATTCGAAATCAAAACTCTCTTGCAAAGACACATGTGGTGAGTATGTGTTGGATATTTTCAGGTTCTTGATCACACGGCAAACATTGGTCAAGGTGTGCAAGATTCCTCCTTTCCAAACGATATGCTGTCCAGCACCTGTTCCTCACTGCCAACTATAGAAAAATTTTACACATAGCTGGTGCCCAAGATTTCCAAATTATTTACCAAGGTTCAAATTAATTACACCATGAAGAAGGTCAAATAAAATGATTTATCTATGTATTGTCCCGAGGCCTCTAGTCGCCAAATGTGAACGTCTTATTCCTGAGTTAGAACAAACTCAGATAGGATGTCTGACAGCTGAAACAACTCATATATCCCGACCACAGATAAACCTCCTTGTATGTCTTGCGCCCATCTGTTGTCAACCATAGCCTCTGCAACCAGACGTATGTTTTGGGTATGTGTCAGCACTGCAGCTACCACTAGTGGTGCAAGATCACTGATTGAGTTGCCATTAATCCATTTGTCTTTTCAAAACTTAGTTGTAGCCCCCCTTGCAATAGTTGTATGCATTGCAATTTGGATAAGTGCCGAAACATTGGCATGATTAGGGATATCCAGGGACAGCCATGGTTTGTTGTGCTTGTCAACTGTTTAGCTATTTCAAATTCTATTCGATGGAAGCAGGCTTACCCTTCTAGCCATACCTATACATGCTGAGTTACTTAAACGATCGTGTATATAACTGTTCAATGTTTGTAGTTTTATCTTTCTTTTCTTCCATACTTTCCATTCAAAAACAATGTCTTCCACACTTTTTGAGAAAGGAATAATCATGGATTTTCTCCAGTTAGTTCTGCTAAGCATAGTGGGACCTGATTCTTTAGGAATGTGTGGGATTGAAGCTGATTAGTCACTTTGTGAATGCAAACAATTTCACTCGATGCCATATTAGTCACTTTGCAATGCCAATTTCAATACAAATGAAATTTTCATCACACATGATCTTACAGAACACTTGTACTGACTGCTTACTCATCATTGCTTGTTAGGATCGAGACATGGATACCGAAGAGATGCTTCTGAGGGGAGACGCTGATGTCAACCAAGTTAATGCCATAGGGGCACATAGCTCTTTATTGGTTGCTTACTGGTACCTCAAGCACACTGGACCCAAGGTGCTCTGCCAGACTCTTCTCTATTTACTGCAGAATTATAATGTACATCTTGTCTTACTTAGCTGTCTTCAGGACTGTGTGGCTCCTGCTGAAGAATGATGCCAAAATTTTCATGGGAAACACAAATGGACCATTACACATGGCAGCATTCCAGAACATACCTTCTTATATATACTCTGCAAGCATGATACCATGTAAGACTTCTGGATGTGATATGAACACTTGATTGTCTCTCAATTTGTGTTCAACAATTTTGGTTTTGTTCAAATACAATAGTATTTGTGACTCTGAAAGAGTTAAACTCAAGGGTCTTGCTAATGTACTCCTTTCTACCTCCTAGGAGGTAAGAGGTTACATACATCTGAGCCATTGAATTTTAGGAATGAGAAAATATTTACTATAGTTGGAAAATAGAAATTACCTATTATACTTGGTTACCCTACACGGAGGGAATAATATGCACACCTGCACCCTTGCTGATCTGCACGCCTGAATGCTGGGCTTGTTTTCCCTTTTTCTTTTTGTCACATCTGTACCATATCATATTTCCATTTCAACGGTTAGTCGGTTAACGTGCATGTCAAGTTTTGTTTATTGTACCATCTTAGAATAAAAAAGACATAAAAGCAGATCACATTTCTGATAGATCTAATCTAGTTAGAGGTATATATAGAGCTAGCAAATCCATGTGTGTGTATATATAGTATGTACATAGTATTTATAAAACGTTTCAATAATATATTAGATATGTTATTTTATCATTAAGTCATGTTACGGAAAATAAAAGTTTATAACATACCATGTCACATTTTTTTTAGCATGCCATGTTACATTATTTTCTTTTTGGCACGTTAGTTCACCTGTGAGAGTTCCCTCACGGCTGGCCATGTTCATTCTATTTTGGTTAACAAATCCATGTAAACATGTGTGAGGAAAAAAAAAGAAAATTAAAATCTGACACAATCAAGTTAGATCTAATATGAAGATATTTCCCTAATTTTAGATTTAAAATATATAATAAATATTTTATATTACTTCATTGGAGTTAATATATCGTCAAATGTACGATTTATGGTCATTTGGGAGTACCTTAGCAAAACCCTAAACTCAATGTAATGAAATTAATTGTGGAAATACAGAAAGAAACACTTTTGAGCAAAGTATATTTTGGTTCTAGGGGACAGTAGCTCAATTCAAAAGAATCAGGCGATGGACAAGGAATGTGGTGACTGGCTTACGGATGAAGAACTGAACGATTTTGAAAGGCGGCAGCTTATTCTATGCAGTGACAGCAACAATGTTTTGGGTCAGCAGAGCAACAAGCGCAGACCGAACAATGTTTACAGCCACAAGAATGGTGATTCCACTAAAAACGATAGCTTGGCAATACCTATATTTGTAAGACATATTTCTGGAGAGTTAACTGTAACAGTTAGTTTGGATCAACCTTTACAATACTTGATGCGCCTGTACGCACAAATGACAAAGACCAAACTTGAATGCCAGTATTTTGTCTATGGGAGAAAAAGACTCGAACCTGATCATACCCTTCTGTTTTACGGGGTGGAACGGAACACTACGGTTCATGTCTGTACCAGGTTACTTGGAGGAATGTGAGTTCAAAACATTTTTCTTGTATCCCTTTGTTTAGTTTTTTTCTTCAATTCCTTCGTTTTATTTCTTTGATTGATTGTTACATTGTGTATACATCAGGACTACAATTGAAGAATATCTCGGTGATAACAGAGCGAAGTTTTTAACAGAGGTTACTTTACCCGATGGAAAAATTTCATTGCAGATGACAAAACAAGGATGTCTATTTCTATCAACTTGGTTAAAATGTTTTACAAGTGCATTTACTAATTTCAAGAGCTGGGGTGGGAAGTTCAGTTTGAAGGATTTTAAAGTTTCGAATGGACATGTTCTGGTTGCTACTAATCCTATCCACATGCTTATCAGTGACTCAATGAAGGCTGACATGGTTTGTCTAGTTAAGCATATAAGGGAAATTTTCTACAAGAACAAACCATATTTGATTTCACCGTTTCCACCCTATTTGGAAAATTTAACAACTTTTCTAGGAAAATTGCAAGCTCCATATTTATCCAAGGAGGATAAGTTAATCATTGAGACACATATGTGCTGCGTGGAATCTACTGCTAGGGGTATATTATTAATTAATCTGCGGAGAAAATACAAGAGCTTGGATGCAACTGGCAAGTCTGCATGGGATTGGCAATGATAGATGCTAAGAAGAAAAAGGTTTTGCCCATTGTAATAATCTCTCCAAAGTTGCAGTGTTCGAGGATGTCATAAATGCTGTTCAAAATCAGTCTAAAGCATATACAACTTCGAAGAACAGCACCTTCACACTAATGAGAGATGAATTCATGCATGGCCCGTCGAAACGATTTGTGAGTTCATGGTCTCTTTTCAATCAAGTCTACAAACTAATATTTATTCACTTTTCTGTCCTCGGCGTTTCTTACAAAATAAGTGAGTAAAGAGGTGAGAGAGGAGGAAGATGAGAAGAAAACGGAATGGGTGGGAAAATCAGTTAGAGAGAGGTGAGCGAGGAAGGGAGTTAGCGGAGAAGATGATCAGCACTGCTGGCTGGTGTAAAACTCCATGTGGTCAGCAGCTGAGGCGAGTGATGTGAAATGGAGCCGCCGTGGCGGCATGTTATGTGGAAGGGGAAATGGAGCAGCAGACAAGGAGAAAACGGGAAGGGAGAAAGGCATGGAGAGCATGTGGCCATTTGAGCCTGGGCTTCCTACCTAAGTTTGTATAACCTAACAAAATATACGTTTGCAACAAAAAACTCATAACAAGACTATGCACAAATATGAATTTTATGTGTTGGCAAATTTTCTTCTTTTTATTGCCCTTGTGATGCACTTTCTTATCCTATTTTTCTTTTGTTTTCAGGACAAGTCTTCTAAGCGGTGGAGGGAAAAATTAAGAATGATGATGGGATTGAGCTGATGATACCTGCGTACAATAAAGATTTGATCCCTGACATCCTTGAAAATTGGATTATAGTAAGAAAGTGACATAGAGGCAGAGTATGTATTCAAACTTCATCTTTATCACATTGTTTAAAATAGAAGGGGTGTATCCCTCCTATTTCTCATATCGTTTAAAATAGTAATCTAACATTTTACATTTTTAGACTACTTGCAGTTTCAGGTACGATGTACCTGCCATTTATGCCATCCTTCACACTCAGACTCAGGTATTTATCTGAATTCTCCATTCTTTTTGTTGACGAAAGTGCCCAGGATATGATATCCTTACCATGCAAGACATTCCTAATATCAGACTTAGTTGATGATATCTTAAAATCATATATAGACAAACCAATTTATACTTTGC
The DNA here is from genome assembly GCA_015342445.1 of Digitaria exilis. Lineage (NCBI taxonomy): Eukaryota > Viridiplantae > Streptophyta > Magnoliopsida > Poales > Poaceae > Digitaria > Digitaria exilis. The sequence goes on from JACEFO010002834.1 coordinate 206,266, forward strand.
AAAATACCGTCGAAAGCAAATAACTTTTGGAGCTACAACTTAGACAACATATTCCCACTTGATGAACACTCTACATACCTTCCCAGGAATCAACAATATATGCATTCTTGATTCTTCCTTGCACCACCTCATAGTCCTTCCAATTTTATTTTGAGTGGTATTCATGTTTTCAAGTCATTGGCTGCCAGTTATAAGGCTAGAGTGGACGTGCCCTTTGACAGTCATCTTTGCAGTTTTGAAAGACTTGAATCTATCAGGCAACTTTGATGAAAATTTACTAGTCCATGTTTGCTTCTCCAAAGTCAACAGTTTCACCTGGCCCATGCATTTATTTTTCAGTTATTGCAACTGCAGCTTATTGCTTCTGAGTAGTTAGTATTTTTTATCCTCTACCCTGATTGAGTAAAGCGGTCAGCGCCTAGGTTCCTAGGTTGTTGCACCCTTCAATTGTTTTTTATTAGTGAATCAACTAATTGAAACAATGGTAGGTGGTGACACCATGTCAATGCAATTTTTGTTAGTAATGTAGGTTAGTGCTAATTTTTGTTACCAGGATTAAGTTTATGTAGATCAAAATTTACAAAAGATATCATCACGTCTTTTATAGATCGTCCCCTTGCATTGTTACCAAGTACTTGTAACAGTCAAGAAATAAAATGCATTGTTAACAAAAGTCGCCGTTCGGATCACATCCTAACTTGCAATGTTATGGCTCATGCTTGGTTGTTGTTTGCCAAGTGTTCCTTTTTTTTCCTTCTTCATATTACTTTGGAAATGGACTTTGTTCACACCCTCTGTATTTTTTTTCCCTTCCTGAGGCCTTATTATTTGTTTCTTTACTTATTTTCTCATGATTGCATATTGTGCTTTATACTGACATTGCATCTAGGTGAAGTCTCCTTGCATTAGCATGTTTTTCTGAATCAATAATTATATGGTGTACTTCACTAGAGTATGCATTTAATATCCTTGGATACATCATATATTTGAGTTGT